>VDFB02011715.1:0-29520 GCA_007258455.2 Sequoia sempervirens
TAAAAATCTTATGATTTTTACATATCTTTCATCCCCCTGAGTCTCCATTTGAGTCCTACTTTAAGCACATTTTTCTCATTTTATGATATTTTTACTCATATTTTGGTCGTGTGACCCCATAGAATCCATCGAGTCATGCATTTTTCATGTTGTGGTCCATATTGGCATAGGTCTATCTAGGTCTCCCTGACCCATGTTGCCTGTGTGTTAACATATGATTGCAGCAGGTGATCGGAAAGACTTGTTCATTGTTACAACGATTGGCATTCACCTGTAGGTTTCTATTAGCATGACTATCACATGGTTTCAGCAACCGAGGAGGAACCTATCGGTAAGAGTTTGGTCGTCGGAATAGTGTCTCATCAATTTTGAATTGTCTCCCTAACTAATGCATGTGGAGGTTCATTGGTGAGAGCTTGGTGATATCATAATGTGATCTCGACGAGGTTGTTATGTCTTGTTGACATGGGGTTTTCGTTAGCATGTTCTTGAGGAGAGTCTTACTGAACAACACATGGATGGTTTCTTCAGCCAAACATATTGCTTCCAGTGTGAGGTCATAGCGAATATACATTGTCACACTGACCGGTGGCAGGAGGATGCATATCAGTAAGAGTTGAGGCTTTCAAAGTAATGTCTCTGCGAGTGACCTTTGGTCTCGCCGATAACACAATGAGAAATTTTTCGGGATGAAAATTGGATTGTCTCAGTGACACACAAGATGGATAAAGTCTTTCGGTAAAACAAAGTGCACTCTATATGAGGTCTCCCCGATGTCGGTATGTTACAGCGACCCACATAAGATAAAAGAATACATCGGCGAGAGAACCAATTTGTCACAGTGACTAATGATGAATGAAGATTTTCGGTAAAGAAAAGTCTAATCTATGAGATGTCTCTTCGATATCTCAAGGTTATAGAAAAATGGATGAAGCAAGGAAGAATGTTTTGGTAAGAAAATTTCTTATGTCTCAGTGACTAGGAGATGGCGTTCGGGGTGACTCTTGGTATAATGAAGCATTATGTACATGATGTTTCCCCAACTCCATGAGGTCACAGTGAAACACATTGGGATAGGAGGATTTTCTTTGGTTTCGGCATAACAAACAGAATGCTACAGCGACATGCAAGAGGCAAAAGGACGCATATCGATGAAACATAATGAGATCAAAACTAGGAAATAACACGCTCGCGTTATAACACGAGCGCATTATATTTTGCTTTGGGAATCCCCGAGCCTTAGCATTGGTAGTTGCCTTGGAATACCAACCTAGAGGCTTGGAGGGCATTCCCAATGACCAGAGATGTGTTTTTGCAAATTCTATAATTTTTTCACATAATCGGGTTCGTGCTCACCATCAAGATTGCATCTGGTTCAATATCAACAAAAGAAAACACATTGGTAATGTTAGGTTCTCTCTTAGCTATCCAACAATGTAATTTTTTTCACTTGTTAACAATGTTAAGCCTTTCATCCATAATTTCTTTTGTTTGTATGTCTCTTTTTGGCCAAAAAATAGTGTTTGGTTTTTTTTGTCATAAATTAACCGTTCATCAAAATTTCAAATAAATTACATTTTTAGAAACTAGACTCTATTCTACATTTTAAAAAAAAAATTAAAAAAAAAATCAATTACCTTCAAAATATTTTAGGGGGAGCACGGCCAAAATTCTGCTTTTCAGGAAGTTCCCACTTAGAAAATTAGTAAAATCAAATATTCATTAAAAATTATCAGAAAAATCGTACATCAACTAGATCTTGTTAGCTAACTTTTGACCATTTCCATTTTAAAAATACTACAAAAGTTCACTTGAATTACTTTCGAGTCGTTACAAGAGTTGCTTCAATGTTATGTTTTCGACAAAAATAACACCAATTTGTGTATGTCCCTCTTTTGAACCCCTTAATCTCAGCCATTTTTCAAAATAAATTAGTATTTTAGAAAGTAGACTTGGAGCACTTCGATCCTTGGTTTCGTTCCATCTCAAAATTTTGAGTGTAACTATCCTCAATTTCATGTCCAAGGTCAGTATTTCCTGATTTCAGAAAAAAAGTGGCCACTTAAGCCCCCTTTTTGGGAACCATCTTGGTGCAATTACCCTTTTCTAAACATTGATTGTGGGTACCATTGCTTCACATGATAAATATAGAAGGAATAGCTACTATTTGTGTCATTCACACTTAGCTGTTAGAAGTTTCTTGATTAAGAAAAGGTGAGTTTGAGCAATTGTCAAGCAAGGAAGATGAGTGAACTAGTGAAGAGGTCTGTTCACCTAAGCTCTCAGAAGCTTGGTGTTGTTGTACTAGAAGTTTCCTCAACTATGGAAGTCGACGTTCCTGCTGGAAATCTTGTACTTACACCCACAAGGTGCAGCCTGAGGTTGCAATTTTAGAGTGTAGCTGCTAAGAAGGCTGACGAAAAAGGAATGAATCCAGTGTGGCCCACTACTGGAGTGGGAAGAAAGATAAGGTATGGGAGTGGCTCCTTCAGACACCAGATTTCACCCATTGACCTCACAAGTAGCTCATTAGATAGTGAGATAGAGGCCGACTTTGACTATAGTTGGTACCTCACAAGCTTCAGTCAAAATTTGGTCCCTGGTGAGGGAGTATTATCTGTCCCGCCTCTGGATACTAGGACTCCAAGTGGAAGAGATGTTGTGATGAAGGATGAAAAGGTCAAGGAAGGGGTTGTGGTTTCATCCCCAACTCTCACCACTACTTGGAGTGGCCATGTTTACGAGGGCTAGTGTACGAATGACAAAAGGCCTTCTGGCCTGTGAAAGGTGATGAAATTTTTGGTGTTGTTAATGGTTGTTGTGGTGGTGGCTTTGTTTTTGCATGCATGGCACATTTTGGTGTTGGATGTTGACTATGTGCCCTCATGGTGATGTAGATGCCTAGTTCATTGTGGTGTGGATGGCGACAAAAGGGATTTTGGGCGGCACTTTGTGTTTCCCTTTTTTGATGGTGGTTATAATTTTGGTTTTCCCCACTTGCACCGTGTTATCATAGATTCAACACATGCGGAATTTTGAAATGCAAAGAAAATGTAAGATGAAATTAAAATTTTATATTTGAAATTGTATTTGAGCCAAAAGCTTGTCTCCCCCTTATTGTATAAAAGGGAATTCAGGGCTCACTTGTAGGGGATGAAAATTCTGGTTAGGTTTTGAGTCAAATGTACATGGATAGAATGATAGGAATAGAATAGATAGTCTATTTTTAGCTTTTCGAAGAACATGTGGAAATTATCTTAAATTTTTATGCATATATGATTGATAAAGATGAATGAATGTATAATTTTGATATATTTTCTCTCCTTATGTGAATTTTGTGTCTATTTTGAATGGAATGTTAATGATATTTAAACTCTTCTTTGAACATCTGTTCAAATGTATGTCTCTGTTTCTACTTTGATTCAAGTAATCAATTAAATTATTAAATGGAGTCATAGATTTACAATTATTTGCAAGGGTTTTGATAAGTCTAGTTATGTATTGGAGAGAGTGAACTCCATAATGCAAAGTTGTTATGATAGCAGTCCATCCCACCAAATTTAAAAGTCAATTTTTCATTACAGGTTCTTGTATATGTGACTCTATTGCCCAATATAATAAGGCACTAGTCTATTCCTTAATGATTCACCTAAAGGGTTGATCAAATAATTGTTTGATGACTGACCTAAAGTCAGGGTTTAAATTCATTTTCAAAATTTCATTAATCTTTATACAAGTTTGTGTTAATTACCATGAGGAATACCTTTTGATGAATGGGTAGCAAGTTACTTAGAAACAAGACAATTTCACAGTAATTTTTGCACAATTATCCTTCATTCAAATTGATCTGTGAATATGATGTGTTCTATAAAGCATATCTTCAAATGAACATGGTAGGAACACCCTCCTTGGACCCATAGAGCCTAAAGTGTAGAAGATCTCAGTCATTTCAGAAGTCTTAAACATAGGAGTTGGCTATCCCTTAGAGATTTCTTAGGTGCACTGGAAAAAGAAACAACAGAATGGTGACTCTACTGGAGATGCACTTAGATGTTCGGTTGTAAATTTCCTTGTCATAGAGTCTTTCAAATCTTGGAGGATCAAGCCTTAAGATTCATTACATAGAGTCATATTATTTGCCATTCTGAACTTAGTATGTCTGAGCACCTTTGTTTAGATAATTGAGAAGTTCTTGAAGTTGGAAAATATTTTGTTGCAGCAAATATCAAAGGATATGAGTGTGACTCCATTGTTGCTCCATTGTTGGAGAAGACCCAGAATGTTATTTACTCTTGAAATAAATTCATACTTTTGAAGTTTATTCCTCTATGAAAGGAGGTGGTGAATCTGTCCAAAGAACCAGTCCAATGGTGAAGAAGATTTCCAGATTTGTAGACTTTGCAGTCAGGAAGAAATGATAATAGTTGCTACAAATTTCTAGGTATTCTTATAAATCTAGAAAGCATATTACTCTGTTTGAAAGAAGTTTATGAGAAATATTTGAGACTTGAGATCATAGATGGTTCCCTATTAGATGAATTTGCATTAAGATAGGGAATAATAGTAGTTATTTTCATACTTCTTATGTGCAAAGTTTGTAATTATCAAAGAAGTATGTCATTATTTTGAGTACTACCTTTTAGATAATTTCCTTGTAAAGAATCAAGAAAAAGTATGCAGGGTGGAGAAGCTATATCATGCCCTCAAAGGGATTTTATTATTGAAAGGTATATTCCATTGGTTTCTAGTGGCATTAAAGGTTTCCCAAACCTAATTCCTAAAAATGTTAGGAAGTATTTTCCCAAATTCATAGGGTAAAGTTTAGAATCAACCTCTAAACATCTGTAAACATTCATGGATGTGATGGGGGATTATGAATTGAATCATGAGGATGTTGTCATGAATCTCTTTGTTCAATCCTTGAAGGATGATTCCAGGGATTGGTATTTGTATTTTCTAGCAGGTTCCATAGCTTCATGGAATTAGTTCATGACAAGCTTTGTTGAACATTCGGCGAAAGGGTGAATCCAAGTGTGATAAAGAAGAATTTTATGGGAATTCATATAAGTGAAGGTGATTTATTTCTTGTTTTCAATCTCTGATTTGGAAAGGAAATCAAAGAAATTCTAGAAGAAATAAGGCCAAGTGATGCAAAATGTTTGGTTGTATACCTAGGAGAATTTGATAAGAAAATGAGTTTCTTATTGAGAGATAAGGAGCCCACAACCCTGCACCAGACAAATCAGATTGTAATTGATATTGAGAACAATTTGAGATACTCAATGATGAGAGGACCTGCAATTGCTAGAAGTAATTCTAGCAATGTTCAAAATTTTGAACCAAGTAGATCAGAAGGTAAAAGGGTTTTTCAAGGAGGAGATCTCATAGATGTCATATCCAATTTACTCCCAAGAAATGCAGAATGTGAGCAAGAATTAATTTCACACTAGCCAAGGATGGGAAGGTCTAATATAACCTTTTCTATCAAGAAGTTGCATGAGATAAGGAGACATGCAAATGAGTCTCCATATGATTTATATTCAAGATTCTTGGATGTTTTGATGGAGATACCCAAGAGGTTCAGGTGTAATGACCTGGCCTACATCAATTTTTTTTGTGAAGCATACATATCAAGATCAAGCCAATGGTCTGAGGACCAGAAACCTCATAGTCTAGGTCAAGTAGTAGATTGGATATATATTGTAGAAAACATGGAACAGGGTCATATGCCCTTTTCTATTTCTCAAAGTATGGGAAATAGTTTCCATGTTGAAGGAGGTCAAAGACTAAGGTTGTCAGATCAAAGAGAAGCATCAAAGTTAGAGAAATTGACTATTGAGTGTTGCCACTTCACTAGCAACATAGAAGCAGATGCATGTAGTAATTATGAGGATGTAGAGTTAGAACATGAAACTAAGGAGGTGGTGATAAATTAACTTCCTTTGGATGTCATCAGCTATGAGAAAACATGAGAAGATCAAGGTGAAACCTCACAAGTTGATTTAGCTAGCAGCCATCATGCACCAGTCAATGAAGGGAATACACTTGTTCTCAGTGATATGGTACAAATGAGGAACCAAAATGAGGATAACGAAGTTGGGTAGTCCACAATTGAGTATGATTCCTCATATGAGGTGGATATGGAATCCCTTATTCTAGTAGGGGATATTTTAATATCCTTGAAGGTATATGTTTCCTAGGTAGTGAACAATTCTCCTCATGTGAAGAATTTTTTGAATGCGGATCAATTGTTGCAGACATGAATGATGAGGAGAATAGTGAGATTTATTCTTTGTGTTCTTCCAATGACTTCACTTATTTTGAGTACACTGATAATCTGAATTGTTGGCATCCTAATTTTAAAGATGATGAGATACATCCAATTAATGTATGGAAAAATATTTTATTTGATGAAGAACACTTGGGTAGTGAGGTTGCAAATGACAATCCCCATTGGTGTAGGAGAAATCCTATTTTTGAGGATAACTCTAATGATTATCTGACAAGTACTACCATGGATGTGTTGTGGATGGTATGTATAAAGATCAAAGTGATGTTGATGTAGGTCATTTTGGCAATGAAGATGTCACTTCTGATTTAATGTTTTTCCATCTGCATGAAGGGTGTGGAGATGTAGATATCAATAAAGATGTCTATCATCATGTGACTGAACAAATGTTACTTGGCATGTATGCTTCATATTATCTAGAACCTAAGTGTGACAATAGCTTGCGTGGTGCAGAAATTCATAAACATGATGTCAATTATGGATATAGTGCGGATATCCAAAAGGATGCAAATGATTGCATTGTCCTTCCCATGGTGGAGAATTGTGCACTTGAAAAGAGTACTAAAATTTTAGTTATTCATGTCCCACTTGATTGAATGGATATTCCAACAACATTTCCCTATGATGAGAAGAAGGAATCACTTGATCATTTTACAGAGTATGCCAATATTGCAACATTCTTTCAACCATGTGAGGAACAATCCAAAGATATGGGTAACCATGAAAGTGGTACAGGGAAGTATGAAGTTGTAGTGGAGTTCTTTGCAGATAACCCTTATCAGATGGATTTTATTGTGGAACTTCTTTCACCTCATAGGGTTAACACTTATGATAAGCATGCTTACAATAGACCTGGTCATGCTTTCTTTCCTGAATTCACTGAGGATTGTCCTAGTTTGAGCCAAAGTGTATATGAGTTTTTCAAGTTTGATGAGCATGTAGAATATGAGGGATTCCTTTTTCTTTTTCAATGGGATGAGCTTGTAATGGAGAGGGACAAATGTGGTAGTGTTACTTCATGTATTATAGGAAGTGTTGGTCAAGATAGTGCTGATAACTTGGGACCGCACAATGCTCATATGAATTCACTAGAGGATAAACAAGCCACAGTCTTTGATAGAGGGAAGAATTGTACATAGAATTCTGGGGGCCTGGGGCCTCCATCTTGTGGAAGTAATTCACATTGTATATTATGTAAGTAGTGTACATATGCTGGTCTAGTTTGTTTGCTTCTTGTTGGGTCTACTTACCTAGTCTGGGTGAGTTCCTTGGTTTTGGTTTTCTACCCTAGTATGCTTCAACTGGAGATTATATCCTCATCATACCCACTAGGGGTATGCATCCCTGAGCATGAGCCACTGATGGAGCTTTTGAAATTCTGAGGAATTTTCTCATTTTCCCATACAACTTAGTCTCCTTTTAAACCCTTGTCCCTATGAATGAGTAGGGTTTTATTTGCAATGACATGCAAACGTTATAATTTCCAATTGACGCGCTTCATCGGTCATTGATCTCTTAACTCATCTCCTGAGCCATAATTTCATGTTGGTTTACTAGCCCCTCGATCTTGAGGCACCAGTCATTAATTTTTCTATCTACTTTAGCTTGTCCCCTAAGTCGGGTTTTAATTTTTTTCAGGGCTGTGATTTAAGCTTAAGTCACTCACTTTCAAGGGTCATATCACCACTAGCTAAACCAAGTATTTTCCATTAAATGATAACATTGTTTGGAGTGCAGGTTTAGAGATTTGAAGATCCAAGATGAGATGTTAGCCGTACCCTGCCAACTAGTGAGTGGTAAGTGTTGGCATATTAAAAGTAGTGAGGTTGGCGAAAAGCAGACGCATGTCCTATATGAATGTGGTGCCCAACCTCCACTACCAAGCTCATAGCTTGTGGTTCTAGACTAATGGCCAAGATCAAAAGCAATGTTGAATCTCCACCATTCCCTACTGGCTCGCGAGAGGAAGATGGAGGCTAGTTAAAAGCTACGGGGTTAGCAAGATTGCGACACGTGGCTTGAACCTTTTAGTTCACAAGATGCATGTGACCTGTTGATAAGGAAGTTGGTGTTCGAGATGGATTAATGTTATTGATCAAAGACAAGTCAGCAATGCTTCACTGGATTTCAAACCCAGTTAGCCTAGGGAGAACCATTCAATTTTCCAGATCCTTAGGAGATAAACAAGTGATATTCAAAGTTGTAAAACGACACATGATAGCCATTTTACTCTATAACCATTGTGCATTAATGGCCAGATTTATATAGGAGCAAACAAGTTGATCTCAATTTGTGTGGAAATGTGAATGCTGGTAATCATGAACTATTATCAACATATTTCCATGCAATCAAGAATGAAACAGTGATAGTACAAATGCCAACGAGCTACCTAGATTATACATTTGTTTTGCTAAACATTGATTGTGGGCACCATCGCTTCACATGATAAATATTGAAGGAATAGTTGCTATTTGTGTCATTCACACTTAATTGTTAGAAGTTTCTTGATTAAGCCAAGGTGAGTTTGAGCAATTGTCAGACAAGGAAGATGAGTGAACCAATGAGGAGGTATTTTTTTCTAAGCTCTCAGAACCTTGGTTCTAGTGTACTAGAAGCTACCTCAACTATGGAAGTTGATGTTCCTTATGGAAAGCCTATACTTGCACCCACAAGGTGCAACCAAAGGTTGCAATTTTAGAGTGTAGCTGTAGAGAAGGATGACGAAAAAGAAATGAATCCAATGTGGTCCACTGCTAGAGTAGGAAGAAAGATAAGGTATGGGCATGGCTCCTTCAGATGCTAGAATTCACCCATTGACCTCACTAGCAGCTCGTCGGACAGTGAGATAGAGACTGACTCTGACTACAGCTGGTACCTCGCAACCTTGGGTCAAAATTTGGCCCTTGGTGAGGGAGTATTATTTGTCCCACCTCTAGCTGCTAGGACTCCAAACAAAAGAGATGTTGTGATGAAGGATGACAAGGTTGAGGAAGGGGTTGAGGTTTCATCCCCAAGCCTCACCACTACTCAGAGTGGCCATGTGTACTGGGGCCAGTGTGCGAATGAAAAAATGCCTTCTGGCCTGTGAAAGGTGATGAAATTTTTGGTGTTGTTAATGGTCACTATGGTGGTGGCTTTGTTTTTGCATGCATGGCACATTTTGGTGTTGGACATCGACTATGTGCCCTCATGGAAATGTAGATGACTAGTTTGTTGTGGTGTGGATGGCGAAAAAAGGAATTTTAGGTGGAACTTTATGTTTCCCTTTTTTGATGGTGGTTACAATTTTGGTTTTCCCCACTTGCACCATGTTCTCATAGATTCAACACATGGAGAATTTTGAAATGTGAAGCAAATGTAAGATGAATGTCGTATTTGAAATTGCATTTGACCCTAAAGCTTGTTTCTCCCTTATTCTATAAAAGGGAATTCATGGGTCACTTGCAGGGCGATGAAAATTTTGGTTAGGTTTTGAGTTGGATGTACATGGGTAGAATGATAGGAATAGAATAGATAGTCTTTTTTAAGCTTTTGGAAGAACATGCACAAATTATCTTAAATTATTATGCTGATATGATTGATAAAGATGAATGAATGTATAATTTTGATATATTTTCTCTCCTTATGTGAATTTTGTGTCTATTTTGAATGGAATGTTAATGATATTTAAACTCTTCTTTGAACATCTGTTCAAATGTATGTCTCTGTTTCTACTTTGATTCAAGTAATCAATTAAATTCTTAAATGGAGTCATAGATTTACAATTATTTGCAAGGGTTTTGATAAGTCTAGTTATGTATTGGAGAGAGTGAACTCCATAATGCAAAGTTGTTATGAGAGCAGTCCATCCCACCAAATTTAAAAGTCATTTTTACATTACAGGTTCTTGTATATGTGACTCTATTGCCCAATATAATAAGGCACTAGTCTATTCCTTAATGATTCACCTAAAGGGTTGATCAAATAATTGTTTGATGACTGACCTAAAGTCAGGGTTTAAATTCATTTTCAAAATTTCATTAATCTTTATACAAGTTTGTGTTAATTACCATGAGGAATACCTTTTGATGAATGGGTAGCAAGTTACTTAGAAACAAGACAATTTCACAGTAATTTTTGCACAATTATCCTTCATTCAAATTGATCTGTGAATATGATGTGTTCTATAAAGCATATCTTCAAATGAACATGGTAGGAACACCCTCCTTGGCCCCATAGAGCCTAAAGTGTAGAAGATCTCAGTCATTTCAGAAGTCTTAAACATAGGAGTTGGCTATCCCTTAGAGATTTCTTAGGTGCACTGGAAAAAGAAACAACAGAATGGTGACTCTACTGGAGATGCACTTAGATGTTCGGTTGTAAATTTCCTTGTCATAGAGTCTTTCAAATCTTGGAGGATCAAGCCTTAAGAGTCATTACATAGAGTCATATTATTTGCCATTCTGAACTTAGTATTTTTGAGCACCTTTGTTTAGATAATTGAGAAGTTCTTGAAGTTGGAAAATATTTTGTTGCAGCAAAGATCAAAGGATATGAGTGTGACTCCATTGTTGCTCCATTGTTGGAGAAGACCCAGAATGTTATTTACTCTTGAAATAAATTCATACTTTTGAAGTTTATTCCTCTATGAAAGGAGGTGGTGAATCTGTCCAAAGAACCAGTCCAATGGTGAAGAAGATTTCCAGATTTGTAGACTTTGCAGTCAGGAAGAAATGATAATAGTTGCTACAAATTTCTAGGTATTCTTATAAATCTAGAAAGCATATTACTCTGTTTGAAAGAAGTTTATGAGAAATATTTGAGACTTGAGATCATAGATGGTTCCCTATTAGATGAATTTGCATTAAGATAGGGAATAATAGTAGTTATTTTCATACTTCTTATGTGCAAAGTTTGTAATTATCAAAGAAGTATGTCATTATTTTGAGTACTACCTTTTAGATAATTTCCTTGTAAAGAATCAAGAAAAAGTATGCAGGGTGGAGAAGCTATATCATGCCCTCAAAGGGATTTTATTATTGAAAGGTATATTCCATTGGTTTCTAGTGGCATTAAAGGTTTCCCAAACCTAATTCCTAAAAATGTTAGGAAGTATTTTCCCAAATTCATAGGGTAAAGTTTAGAATCAACCTCTAAACATCTGTAAACATTCATGGATGTGATGGGGGATTATGAATTGAATCATGAGGATGTTGTCATGAATCTCTTTGTTCAATCCTTGAAGGATGATGCCAGGGATTGGTAATTGTATTTTCTAGCAGGTTCCATAGCTTCATGGAATTAGTTCATGACAAGCTTTGTTGAACATTCGGCGAAAGGGTGAATCCAAGTGTGATAAAGAAGAATTTTATGGGAATTCATATAAGTGAAGGTGATTTATTTCTTGTTTTCAATCTCTGATTTGGAAAGGAAATCAAAGAAATTCTAGAAGAAATAAGGCCAAGTGATGCAAAATGTTTGGTTGTATACCTAGGAGAATTTGATAAGAAAATGAGTTTCTTATTGAGAGATAAGGAGCCCACAACCCTGCACCAGACAAATCAGATTGTAATTGATATTGAGAACAATTTGAGATACTCAATGATGAGAGGACCTGCAATTGCTAGAAGTAATTCTAGCAATGTTCAAAATTTTGAACCAAGTAGATCAGAAGGTAAAAGGGTTTTTCAAGGAGGAGATCTCATAGATGTCATATCCAATTTACTCCCAAGAAATGCAGAATGTGAGCAAGCATTAATTTCACACTAGCCAAGGATGGGAAGGTCTAATATAACCTTTTCTATCAAGAAGTTGCATGAGATAAGGAGACATGCAAATGAGTCTCCATATGATTTATATTCAAGATTCTTGGATGTTTTGATGGAGATACCCAAGAGGTTCAGGTGTAATGACCTGGCCTACATCAATTTTTTTTGTGAAGCATACATATCAAGATCAAGCCAATGGTCTGAGGACCAGAAACCTCATAGTCTAGGTCAAGTAGTAGATTGGATATATATTGTAGAAAACATGGAACAGGGTCATATGCCCTTTTCTATTTCTCAAAGTATGGGAAATAGTTTCCATGTTGAAGGAGGTCAAAGACTAAGGTTGTCAGATCAAAGAGAAGCATCAAAGTTAGAGAAATTGACTATTGAGTGTTGCCACTTCACTAGCAACATAGAAGCAGATGCATGTAGTAATTATGAGGATGTAGAGTTAGAACATGAAACTAAGGAGGTGGTGATAAATTAACTTCCTTTGGATGTCATCAGCTATGAGAAAACATGAGAAGATCAAGGTGAAACCTCACAAGTTGATTTAGCTAGCAGCCATCATGCACCAGTCAATGAAGGGAATACACTTGTTCTCAGTGATATGGTACAAATGAGGAACCAAAATGAGGATAACGAAGTTGGGTAGTCCACAATTGAGTATGATTCCTCATATGAGGTGGATATGGAATCCCTTATTCTAGTAGGGGATATTTTAATATCCTTGAAGGTATATGTTTCCTAGGTAGTGAACAATTCTCCTCATGTGAAGAATTTTTTGAATGCGGATCAATTGTTGCAGACATGAATGATGAGGAGAATAGTGAGATTTATTCTTTGTGTTCTTCCAATGACTTCACTTATTTTGAGTACACTGATAATCTGAATTGTTGGCATCCTAATTTTAAAGATGATGAGATACATCCAATTAATGTATGGAAAAATATTTTATTTGATGAAGAACACTTGGGTAGTGAGGTTGCAAATGACAATCCCCATTGGTGTAGGAGAAATCCTATTTTTGAGGATAACTCTAATGATTATCTGACAAGTACTACCATGGATGTGTTGTGGATGGTATGTATAAAGATCAAAGTGATGTTGATGTAGGTCATTTTGGCAATGAAGATGTCACTTCTGATTTAATGTTTTTCCATCTGCATGAAGGGTGTGGAGATGTAGATATCAATAAAGATGTCTATCATCATGTGACTGAACAAATGTTACTTGGCATGTATGCTTCATATTATCTAGAACCTAAGTGTGACAATAGCTTGCGTGGTGCAGAAATTCATAAACATGATGTCAATTATGGATATAGTGCGGATATCCAAAAGGATGCAAATGATTGCATTGTCCTTCCCATGGTGGAGAATTGTGCACTTGAAAAGAGTACTAAAATTTTAGTTATTCATGTCCCACTTGATTGAATGGATATTCCAACAACATTTCCCTATGATGAGAAGAAGGAATCACTTGATCATTTTACAGAGTATGCCAATACTGCAACATTCTTTCAACCATGTGAGGAACAATCCAAAGATATGGGTAACCATGAAAGTGGTACAGGGAAGTATGAAGTTGTAGTGGAGTTCTTTGCAGATAACCCTTATCAGATGGATTTTATTGTGGAACTTCTTTCACCTCATAGGGTTAACACTTATGATAAGCATGCTTACAATAGACCTGGTCATGCTTTCTTTCCTGAATTCACTGAGGATTGGCCTAGTTTGAGCCAAAGTGTATATGAGTTTTTCAAGTTTGATGAGCATGTAGAATATGAGGGATTCCTTTTTCTTTTTCAATGGGATGAGCTTGTAATGGAGAGGGACAAATGTGGTAGTGTTACTTCATGTATTATAGGAAGTGTTGGTCAAGATAGTGCTGATAACTTGGGACCGCACAATGCTCATATGAATTCACTAGAGGATAAACAAGCCACAGTCTTTGATAGAGGGAAGAATTGTACATAGAATTCTGGGGGCCTGGGGCCTCCATCTTGTGGAAGTAATTCACATTGTATATTATGTAAGTAGTGTACATATGCTGGTCTAGTTTGTTTGCTTCTTGTTGGGTCTACTTACCTAGTCTGGGTGAGTTCCTTGGTTTTGGTTTTCTACCCTAGTATGCTTCAACTGGAGATTATATCCTCGTCATACCCACTAGGGGTATGCATCCCTGAGCATGAGCCACTGATGGAGCTTTTGAAATTCTGAGGAATTTTCTCATTTTCCCATACAACTTAGTCTCCTTTTAAACCCTTGTCCCTATGAATGAGTAGGGTTTTATTTGCAATGACATGCAAACGTTATAATTTCCAATTGACCTGCTTCATCGGTCATTGATCTCTTAACTCATCTCCTGAGCCATAATTTCATGTTGGTTTACTAGCCCCTCGATCTTGAGGCACCAGTCATTAATTTTTCTATCTACTTTAGCTTGTCCCCTAAGTCGGGTTTTAATTTTTTTCAGGGCTGTGATTTAAGCTTAAGTCACTCACTTTCAAGGGTCATATCACCACTAGCTAAACCAAGTATTTTCCATTAAATGATAACATTGTTTGGAGTGCAGGTTTAGAGATTTGAAGATCCAAGATGAGATGTTAGCCGTACCCTGCCAACTAGTGAGTGGTAAGTGTTGGCATATTAAAAGTAATGAGGTTGGCGAAAAGCGACCCATGTCCTATATGAATGTGGTGCCCAACCTCCACTACCAAGCTCATAGCTACTGGTTCTAGACTAATGGCCAAGATCAAAAGCAATGTTGAATCTCCACCATTCCCTACTGGCTCGCGAGAGGAAGATGGAGGCTAGTTAAAAGCTACGGGGTTAGCAAGATTGCGACACGTGGCTTGAACCTTTTAGTTCACAAGATGCATGTGACCTGTTGATAAGGAAGTTGGTGTTCGAGATGGATTAATGTTATTGATCAAAGACAAGTCAGCAATGCTTCACTGGATTTCAAACCCAGTTAGCCTAGGGAGAACCATTCAATTTTCCAGATCCTTAGGAGATAAACAAGTGATATTCAAAGTTGTAAAACGACACATGATAGCCATTTTACTCTATAACCATTGTGCATTAATGGCCAGATTTATATAGGAGCAAACAAGTTGATCTCAATTTGTGTGGAAATGTGAATGCTGGTAATCATGAACTATTATCAACATATTTCCATGCAATCAAGAATGAAACAGTGATAGTACAAATGCCAACGAGCTACCTAGATTATACATTTGTTTTGCTAAACATTGATTGTGGGCATCATCGCTTCACATGATAAATATTGAAGGAATAGCTGCTATTTGTGTCATTCACACTTAATTGTTAGAAGTTTCTTGATTAAGCCAAGGTGAGTTTGAGCAATTGTCAGACAAGGAAGATGAGTGAACCAATGAGGAGGTATTTTTTTCTAAGCTCTCAGAACCTTGGTTCTAGTGTACTAGAAGCTACCTCAACTATGGAAGTTGATGTTCCTTATGGAAAGCCTATACTTGCACCCACAAGGTGCAACCAAAGGTTGCAATTTTAGAGTGTAGCTGTAGAGAAGGATGACGAAAAAGAAATGAATCCAATGTGGTCCACTGCTAGAGTAGGAAGAAAGATAAGGTATGGGCATGGCTCCTTCGGATGCTAGAATTCACCCATTTACCTCACAAGCAGCTCGTCAGATAGTGAGATAGAGACTGACTCTGACTACAGCTGGTACCTCGCAACCTTGGGTCAAAATTTGGCCCCTGGTGAGGGAGTATTATTTGTCCCACCTCTAGCTACTAGGACTCCAAACAAAAGAGATGTTGTGATGAAGGATGACAAGGTTGAGGAAGGGGTTGAGGTTTCATCCCCAAGCCTCACCACTACTCAGAGTGGCCATGTGTACTGGGGCCAGTGTGCGAATGAAAAAATGCCTTCTGGCCTGTGAAAGGTGATGAAATTTTTGGTGTTGTTAATGGTCACTATGGTGGTGGCTTTGTTTTTGCATGCATGGCACATTTTGGTGTTGGACATCGACTATGTGCCCTCATGGAAATGTAGATGCCTAGTTTGTTGTGGTGTGGATGGCGAAAAAAGGAATTTTAGGTGGAACTTTATGTTTCCCTTTTTTGATGGTGGTTACAATTTTGGTTTTCCCCACTTGCACCATGTTCTCATAGATTCAACACATGGAGAATTTTGAAATGTGAAGCAAATGTAAGATGAATGTCGTATTTGAAATTGCATTTGACCCTAAAGCTTGTTTCTCCCTTATTCTATAAAAGGGAATTCATGGGTCACTTGCAGGGCGATGAAAATTTTGGTTAGGTTTTGAGTTGGATGTACATGGGTAGAATGATAGGAATAGAATAGATAGTCTTTTTTAAGCTTTTGGAAGAACATGCACAAATTATCTTAAATTATTATGCTGATATGATTGATAAAGATGAATGAATGTATAATTTTGATATATTTTCTCTCCTTATGTGAATTTTGTGTGAATTTTGAATGGAATGTTAATGATATTTTCATTCTTCTTTGAACATCTGTTTAAATGTATGTATCTATTTCTGCTTTGATTCAAGTAATAAATGGAGTCGTAGATTTACAATTATTCACAAGGGGTTTGATAAGTAGTTATGTATTAGAAAGAGTGAACTCCATAATGCAAAGTTGTTATGAGAGCAGTCCATCCCACCAAATTTTAAAGTCATTTTTGCATTATAGGTTCTTGTATATGTGACTCTGTTGCCTAATATAATAAGGCACTAGTCTATTCCTTAATGATTCACCTAAAGGGTTGATCAAATAATTGTCTTATGACCAACCTAAAGTCAAGGTTTAAATGGATTTTCAAAATTTCATTAATCTTTATACAAGTTTGTGTTAATTACCATGAGGAATACCTTTTGATGAATGAGTAGCAAGTTACTTAGAAACAAGCCAATTTCATAGTAATTTTTGCACAATTATCCTTCATTCAAATTGATTTGTGAATATGATGTGTTCTATAAAGAATATCTTCAAATGAACACAATAGGAACACCCTCCCTGGCCCCACAAAGCCCAAAGCATAGAAGATCTCAGTCATTGACTATATCTTGTTAGTTGGCTAGTCATTTCAAAAGTCTTAAACATAGGAGTTGGCTATCCCTTAGAGATTTCTTAGGTGCACTGGAAAAAGAACCAACAAAATGGTTGAGTCTAGTTATGGTGTTGGGAATTGGTAATTCATCCCTAAGTATGATGTGTTTGCATTAGTAAGGGTCTTGATTACTATTGAGTGCATTCTTGGATGATGTTTATATGTTTGGATCTTATGAGTTCTTCCTTATGTTACTATGCTTGATTGATGAGGTGAACATATTTTGAATATTTATATGTATGCATATGCATGCCAATGATAGAACATACACATGGAGGAGCATGTACATGAGAATACATAGGTACATGTACCTATTCATGCTTATGAATAGGTTGCTTATGAGCATGTTGTTTTCAAAGGGACAATACAACATGTATGTATATATGTATATGTACATCACATGTATATTTCCTAACAATAAGATGGAAATTGTATGTGTGTTTGATTATATATATATATTTTCCTCTATGTACATGTATACGTATGTATACTGAAATATGTATTAAGATATTCTGCTTTCGAGGAGTAATTATGTTTACATTGATGAAGAACATGTATCAAGCTATATGAATATGCTAAAGTTTTAATATGCATGTGGATTATTATGAACATATAACTAGACCTTGGTGTTGTACTAATCTGGTTGCAGGGATACATTGAATCCTCTGAAAGGGGGGGGAAGTATCAGTTAGGAGAAGTGATTGCTCGGGTAACCCAGGTAATGAAACCTAACTAAGCTTACACACAGACTCAGAGTAGAATGGTTGAGTCTAGTCATAGTGTTGGGACTTGGTAATTCATCCCTAAGTATGATGTGTTTGCATTAGTAAGGGTCTTGATTATTGTTGAGTGAATTATTGCATGATGTTTATATGTTTGGATCTTATGAGTTCTTCCTTATGTTACTATGCTTGATCGATGAGGTGAACATACGTTGAATATATATATGTATGCATATTCATGTCAATGATAGACCATACACATGGAGGATCATTTACATGAGAATAAATAGGTAGACGTAACTATGCATGGTTATGAATAGATTGCTTATGAGCATGTTGTTTTCAAAGGAACAATGTAACATGTATGTATATATGTATATATACAACACATGTATATTTCCTATCAATAAGATTGAAATTGTATGTGTGTTTGATTATATAATTGGATGCATATATATATATAATATAAATACATATATACATATGTATACATGTGTCGATATATACATATGAGTGACAAATGGAAATGTTCATACGGATATATGAATATATGTATACGTATGTCTACATGTACATAGATGAATATATATATATATATATATACAAATGATATTTTTTATGTGTGAAATGTTAACTTGAATTATTCATTTGAATATCAAATGTATACATATTTAGTTGACATGAAATATATATATATATATACACTAGAATATATATACATATACATACATATATATATAGATGTATACATATTTATGAATATATATGGTAGTAAATTAGGCCGATTCATACATGTATTATATGCAAAAGATAAAGGAAAATTTAGAGTTTATATGCCATGGTTCATATCATACAAAAGGAATCACTATTTTATAGTAGCACATTACTTATGCATTGGAACACATTTATCCAAAAGGATAAAAGGCGATGAAAATATTAAACATGAAACCCTATTGTGTAAAGTGATGTTAATGCATGATAAAAGGAAATAAATCATAGCAATAAATAGGATTGGTCAAAGCATAGCTTGAACGCTATTTTAGAGGAGTTGATTCATCCTTTACCTATTGAATGAATATTCTATGACTAAGTCAACAGTGATATGTGTTTCTTGCTAAATATGGACTATTTCTTTGGATAAACCTTCACCAAAAGAATAGAAAAATAGCTAAAACTTTGTACCATTATATGAATACTTTGATCCTATAGGAGTCTATCATATTTTAAATTTGATTCTCATATTTTGAGCATGTGCATATTTGAAATGGTCTTGTATTTCTATCATACCAAAAGGTTGATTTGTAGAGTACCAAACTAAGTATTTAGTTAGAATTCTACCACCTTTTTGTTGTGTGAGATGAGTCAACTTGCATACTTGAGTGGGGTTGACTGGAATACCTTTTCCTTTGTTGGTATGTGGTGACTGATCATGCAAATACTATACAATCATAATGTATCCTCACCAAGGTTTTCCTACTAACACAACAAGGTTTTCTCATTAACACGTCAAATGATAAAATGACTTTGTAAAAACATAATTCTAGAATATTTCAAAAATATTGTTATAGCGGATGGGATGTATGTTGTGGTATGGTGTTCACAAGATTGTAATCTATTTTTCTCTAGATAATAAAATAATTGGATGGCTAAGTTTATGTGGATGTAGCCCACATTGTGTGAACCATGTTAAATTTATATGTTGATCTCTTTTGTGTTATTCTTCATTGTTATTTCTCGGTTATTTAATCTGCATATATAATTGTTAATGTTTATTGCTCCAACCTTCTTGAATCCTAACAACTGGTATCAAAGTTACGTGTATCTTGGTTGATTGGTAGGAAACCTCTAGATTTGAATGGGAGCAATGGATGAAGGAAAATTCAAGGCTAAAAAGTTCAATGACCAAAATTATCAATTATGGAAGATGCAGATGGAATATTAATTGCATCAAAAGGATATATGGTGGCCATTGCAAGGAAAATCAAAGAAAGATGCTATGATGTTTAATGAGTAATGAGAGATTCTAGATAGAAACACACTGGGAACCATTCGATTGTGCCTAGCACCATCTATGGAATTTAATATAATAGAAACAAAGACAATAGAGGATCTGATGAAAGCTTTGGCTAAATTGTATGAAAAAACCTTAGCCTCAAATAAGGAATTTCTCATGAAACATTTGTTTAATCTAAAAATGATTCAAGGTGGATCCGTGACAGATCATTTAAACGAGTTTAATATGATTACCAGCTAGTTAACTTCTATACAAGTGAATTTCGATGAAGAGATGAGGGATCTCTTGGTTTTATGTTATTTTCTAGAAAGCTGGAATAGCTTGGTAATGGTTGTAAGTAACTCTATCTTTGGTTCAAATACATTGAAATTTGATGATGTTGTTGGTGTTATCGTTAGTGAGGAAATGAGATGGAAAAGCATAGGTGAGAATTTAACATTGGGTAATGCTTTGACTGTAGAGAATAGGGGAAGAACAAAGGAGAGAGGAAAAAGACCTAAAAATCATGGGAAGACACAAGGGAAGTTGAAGAAAGGTAGATCTAAATCTAGAGAAGAATGGATTGTTGGAATTGTGGAAATCTAGGACACTTGAAGAAGGATTTCCAGTCTCAAAAGGGAAAAAAAAAGATGGACAACATGATGATAGTAAGGAAGCTAATGTTGCACGTAATAAATTGTAGGATGCTTTAATTTTGTGTTTAGATAATCCTAATGATTCTTGGGTAATAGATTCAAGGGCTTCATTTCATGCCACACCCCATAGGAAATATTTTGTAGATTATGTTCAAGGTGATTTTGGACAGGTATATTTGGGTGATGATGAACCCTATCAGATTGTTCAAAAAGGAAAGATAAAAATGAATTGTTGCTACAAGAGGTAAGGCGTGTTCCAAATTTGAGAATCAATTTAATTTCTATAGGACAATTGGGTAGTGAAGGTTGTATAGTTTCCTTTTTAGACAAAGTCTAGAAGGTCACTAAAGGTGCATTAGTAGTAGCTAAAGGTGAAAAAGTAGGCACATTGTATTTGTGTACTGGTAATACTTATTCTACCTTAGCTGCTCTAGAAAAAAGTTGCTATTGAGATAGTTATAGCAGTTTCTATAGGGATAGAAAAAAAATTGTGGCATCATAGACTTGGGAACATGAGTGAGAAAGGGATGAAGATCCTTCACTCTAGAAAGTTGCTACTAGGTTTGAAGTAGACTGACTTAGATTTTTATAAAAATTATGTTTATAGAAAATAGAAAATTGTTTGATTTCTCAAATTTGGGAAAGAGAAGAAGAGAGAAATTAGAGATTGTGCATTCATATGTATGGGGACAAGCTTAGGTATCTTCTCTTGGTGGTTCTTGATATTATGTTACTTTTATTGATGATGCAACTAGGAAAACATGGGTGTATTTCCTAAAACAAAAATCAGAAGTGTTTGAAACATTTAAAAATTTGAAAGCTTTGGTTGAGAATGAGATAGGAAAAATGTTGAAGTGTCTCAGATCTGATAATGGAGGTGAGTATTCCAGTAAAGAATTTGAAAATTATTGTTCATACAATGGAATGTATAGGCAGAAAATGGTTCCTGGAACCCCACAAGAAAATGGTGTGGCTGAGAGGATGAATAGGACCATTATGGAGCATGCAAGGAGAATGAGATTAGATATTGGACTTCCCTTACAGTTTTGGATAGATGGTGTACATACCAATGTTTATTTAATAAATAGGGGACCTTTAAATTCTTTGGATGGTGGAATTCTAGAGGAGGCATGGATAGGAAAAAAAGTAAACTATTCTTTTCTAAAACCCTTTGGTTTTGAAGATTTTTTCCATGTTGATATTGAAAATAGAACCAAGATCGAGGCTAAGTCTAAGAAATGTACCTTCATTGGATATGGAGTAGATGAATTTGGTTATTGATTATGGGATTAGGAAAATCATAAAATCATTAGGAGCGGAGATGTTATATTCAATGAGAAGGTCATGTATAAGGATCGACTGCAAGAAAAGAAGCATGAACAAGCCAAAAAGGAATATGTGGTGTTGGATAAGATTCCAAACAATAAAATACCAGTGGTACCTGATGCTTCGCATCAACAAGTTGTCCCATATACTCCTACAAGTGTTAGACATTCTACAAGGATAACTAGATCTCCAAAAAGATTTTCTCCATCATTATATTCTATATTATTAACTGATTTTGGTGAACTTGAAGGTTATGAAGAAGCAACATAGGTATATACCAAAAATAAGTGAGAGCTAGACATGATAGAGGAAATGGATTGCTTGTTGCAGAATCAAAATTGGGACTTAGTCCAATTTCTTGTAGGTAAAAGAGCATTTCCAAATAAATGGGTTTATAGGTTGAAGGAAGAAGATGGAGACAAGAAAAGATACAAGGATAGACACGTGGTAAAAGGTTTTGCAAAAAAAATAGGTATATATTTTGATGAAATATTTTCTCTGGTTGTAAAGATGACTTCTATTAGAACTATTGTAAGTCTTGTGGCTGTGGAAGATTTGTACCTTAAATAGATAGATGTGAAAACAACATTTTTCCATGGGGATTTGGAAGAGGAAATATGCATGCAACAACCACAAGGATATGAGTTCAAGGGTAAGGAGGAATTTGTGTGAGGTTAAAGAAAAGTTTGTATGGCTTGAAGCAAGCACCTTGGTAATGGTATTTGAAATTTGATAGTTTTATGGCCGAATAAGGTTACAAAAGATGCCATTCTAATTATTGTGTTTATTTTAAGAAATTTGTTAATGGAAGCTATATTATCCAATTGATTTATGTTGATGACATGCTTGTTGTCAGGTCTAACATGCAACATATTAATGAACTTAAGCAAAAATTAGAAAATTCATTTTCTATGAAGGATTTAGGTACAACAAAATAAATCCTTAGTATGAGGATCACATGGGATAGGAAAAACAAAAAAATATTTTGGTCTCAAAGTGAGTATGTAGAGAAGGTGTTGAAAAGGTTTAACATGCCAAATGCAAAAATAGTTAGTACACCTTTGCCTAGTAATTTTAAGTTGACTAAGAAGATGTGTCCAAAGAAACAAGAGGAGGTAGACAAAATGTCTAAGATACCATATCCATCAATAGATGGTAGCTTGATGTATGCAATGGTATGAACAAGGCCAAATATTACACATGCAATGGAAGTTGTGAGCAAGTATATGAGAAATCTAGGAATTGAACATTAGAATTCGGTAAAATGGATTCTTCGATATTTGAGAAGTACTACTTCAAAGAAACTATGTTTTGGAGGAAAAAATTCTGATCTAAAAGCATATTTTGACTCTAATCTAGCAAGTGACATTGATAGCATGAGGAGTACTATAGGGTATGTTTTTTACTATAGGAGGTACTACAGTTAGTTGGATTTCAAAGCTACAAAAGGTTGCTGCACTTTCAACTAATGAAGTTGAGTATGTTGATACTAAAAAAACTAGCAAGGAGATAATCTGGTTACAACACTTGCTGGAGGAATTGGGACAATGAAAAGAAGATAGCCCTATGTACACTGATAGCCAGAGTGCCATTCATCTTGTTAAGAATTCAGCTTTCCATTCAAAAATTAAGCACATACAACTCAAATACCATTTCATCTAGTCAATTTTGGAGGTTGGATAGTTGAAACTAGAGAAAATTCACACAAGTGAGAATCTTGCAAATATGTTCACAAAGGAATTTACATGGGAGAAAATAATTTCTCATCATTTTTTGTTGGCCTCCATGACTGATGATGTTGTATATAAGAAATTAGCCATACCTATAATCCAGTGGGAGCTGCACGTGTAGTAATGCAATCCAAGATCAATCTCCAAGAGGGAGATTGTTTAATGTAGAGCCTGATCAGTCTCCAAGTGGGAGATTGTTGGTATGTGGCAACTGATCATGCAAGTAATATACATTCATAATGTATTCTCGAAGGGGTTAACACATCAAGGTTTTCCCATTTCCATGTCAAGGTTTTCCTGTTAACACATCAAATGAAAAAAATGACTTTCTAAAACCCTAATTCTAGAAGCTTCCAAAAATATTGTTATAAGTGGCTAGGATGAATGTTGTGGTATGGTGTTCATGAGATTGTAATATGTTTTGCATTGGATAATAAAATCATTGGATATTTGAGTTTCTATGGATGTACCCCAGATTGGGTGAACCACGTTAAATTTATGTGTTGATCTCCTTTGTGTTATTCTTCATTGTTATTTTTGGGTTATTTAATTTGCATATAATTATTGTTAATATTTATTTCTCCAATCTTCCTGAATCTTAAAATTCCTTAGGAAACAAAGTCTCAATATTTTGTATAAATAGATGAGCAAACTCTCTCATTTGGGACACACAATTCTGTAGTTTCATTATGCTACTTTTATTTAGTAGTTATATTTTCCAAAGATAGAGTAACTTTGTGAGCATAAAGGAGGTTATTGTGAGGTATTGCATTGAGTGGATTTATGTGTTTTGAAGAGAAGTTTGGAAATCTATCTTGGGAAAGGAATAAAGTAGAGAACTAGTTAGGTCAACTAGAATATAGCATAAAAAAGCATGGGATTCTATCCTCTTAAGATTGATCTATTTGATTTATGGAAGGAAAACAATCATGTAGCTATGACTTCCTTATGAGTGTCATTATATAATCCACATTAAGGTGAGAATGTTATCATTAGTATTACATACTAGGATTTATAAATGGGTGTGTAGGATCACGATGGGCCAAAAAGTGGCAATATGATGGGTATGTGTAGGGTATGTGGCTGATGACTTTTTTTTACACAAAATTGATGAAACAAAAAGGGTTTTTAAAGGAGATTCTCATATTTCCACCAATATAAATTATGCTTTACTTTGAATTTAATAAATTATTATTATTCATTTTATATTTGAATTACAACTAAAGTTCTATTTTATAGTCTGATTGAAAAACATCTATAGCTTTCAAACAGTATCACATTTTTTGAATCTAAAGCATGCATCGCATTCTATGCCTCGTATACTATAAGATTAAAAAACAAAAAAATGAATTTCATGAATTTTTTACCAAGTTAAGGTGGTCAGACATATGAGTTTTTATATTTTTAAAAATTTGTAATAAAAAATTCATAATTAATTATTTACTTGGAAAAAATTTACAAAAAAATGCATCACATCAGGACATGAATCCTCTACTTATATCTAAAATCTTATTAAAAAAATTATCATTTTATTGTGGTTAGGGTGGTCAGACAAACACCTACTTCTTATTTTTTGAACCCTAAAATTTAAGTACTACTGCATTGAAATTTCAAATTTTCACCAAATAGATTTAAAAATAAATAAATAAACCTATTAGTTTAGAAACTACATTCAATTTACTACATATTCTATTGTTACATATTTTTGAAATAATATAGATAACTTATTCAATTTTTTACGTCAAGTTACCTAACTCTAATTTTTCTAAATTTTTCACCACTTAAGGGCCTATTTTTTCCATGATGATCCTGGACATACCCAAATATGAATAGCTTGAGAAGTTATTTGATACATAGTTACTTGCAAAATATCATTTTCTACATGCTTCAGAAACCTATTTATTAGGTTATTACTTTGGGATACCCTATATGGGGATTCTGACCATTTTTTTACATATAGATAGTCTACACTACAAGTATAATGTGAAATGTACCAATATCATGAAGTGACTTAACTTTGTTAGCTTATTATGCTAGGGAACCTTAGGAATGACAAGGTTTAGCAATACATCAATAGTGATGGTATGAAATATATGTTAGGATGTGATGTCATACAAACCACATCAATAATCTATATTGGAATGATCACTTGATCATTAATAGACTATTGAATCAAACCCTAGGTTGAAGGAAACCTATGTGGGTCTAGAAGTACATTTGATTAATGATTGAAACCCTAGGTTAAGAATTAACCATTAGGTTGGGGTATATAATTGATTACCCATTGGAACCAATAAGTTGAGAATAACCTACTTTGATGGATTATGTAGTTGAGATTTGTTTAAAATACTTAGGTCTAGATGAACCTACAGAATCAAACTAATTGTTGATTAGAGATTATATCTAGGATTAGGGTATAATAAGGCTGAGACTCACCTATGTGGTTAAGTAGATCACTTGAGTGTATGAGATACTATATGTTTTGAGACATAGGGTGGATTATCTATTGAGTTATAGTTGCTACTTGATTATTTTCTTTATGTTGGACTCAAGGAACACTAAGAGGGGGTGCGGGTGAATTAGTGCTCCACAAATTTAAACTTTAAATCCATATCTTAAACCATTAGCATCACATAAATAGAAATAAAGATGCAAGCACATGAACAAGATAATCAAAGCACCATAACACCAATATTTTTACATGGAAACCCTGCTAGGGGAAAAACCATGGTGGATATTAATCCACAATTTATATACTCTATTAAAAGTATGAAGAAAAGGGAATGCACATGCATTCAGGAACACTGCCTAGAGCTCATTGCTCAAAACAAGGAAGGCTCACTGCCTTACAAAATGTTAGAGATTACAACAAAAGATTGAACTGAGAAGATAGCATCTAAAAATGCCTGGTTTTAGTTCCGGTGAAGCTCATAAATCAAATTCTGAACCTTCTGTCAGATTCTGCACTTCGCTTCTTCTCTGTCACCAAATCCTCTTTTGTAGTAGCAAAATTCTCACGGTCGATCTTCTAATATTCACATACCCAACAACTCTTCCCTAAAACTGCTCTCATATATCTCATGCACATAAAATGAATTTCCTGAACTCGCATAAATACCCACTATCAAGAATTCAAACACTATATGTCGGTTTCACACAAAATATAATATTATCTACATGTTGACTTCAAATCATAAATAATTTTTGATGTATTCCCATACATGTTAGCCAAAGCATAGCTAGGATCCAAAACAAAATTCTCAAACATAGAAACAATTAAACAATCATCACTCTCCTTGATGGAAATATTTGCACGTCGATGCTCAAGCATGCTCAAGCCCTGTATAAACCATCCAAATAGGAATTAAACTATGAATCAATAATGGTTTGATTTTTCACTAGAACTAGTTCATCTATAACAATGAATGTAAATTGAAATTTAGTAATTTGCCTCATACCTCCCCTATCAGAGCCATCGAGGATTTTATAGCGGAGGAAACACCAATATCCATTGCCCTTATAATGTTTGGTGGTGTTTCTGTCACCAACATTTGAAAATAAAACAACAAATTATTCAATCAAAAAAAAGTTACAATAGCGATCCATGTGATGACTTATAACGTATGAGATCTAATGAACAAAATTTTGAGTACAAGTATGAAACAAATATATTTCTGATTATTAGTTATCGAATTTGAAGTAATGCCTTGAGTTTGAATGATGTGTAATGCAACGTAACCAAAAATATGAATATAAACTACACAAATCTATTAAACTTAGAATTCATCACTTAAGTTCTCTTTAAATTCTATATTACCTCCATGAATGTTTGATCAAATCTACTAGCACTCGGAGGTGTTTCCTTGAAACCTCCAACAGTACCCTATTCAACATCCAAAATCACATATTAAAATACCATTCGTAAAACAATGCTATTAACACATGTAATAAATTTATAATTTTTTACTAACTTTACATACCCCACCGATAGGTGTATTGCAAAAATAACTAGGTGGATGACTGGTGTATCCAATCTCTACACTGTGACCCTGCAATTTTATTAAAATAGTAAAACTAAATTAGTTAATCTTGCATTTCACAATCAAAATTTAATAAATTCAATTCAATGAACATGTTGCATTTTAGTTGAGTGTCAATGCCATATGCATCATGCAAAATGTCAGTCATCCTCTCCATCCCCACAGATGCATATAGATCAGGCTGCGTAGAAGCATATGGATCCTACATAGCACCCTCCTGAGTGCCGGTAGGGTCATACGAACAAGTCGCCCTGCAAGATTGACACACTTGGGTTTGAAGGCCACAACCTAAAGACTCCCCTAGATGGTGTTGTACAATAGGGCTAGTGTGATGGATGACACTCCAGGTCAAATTTGTGATCACTTACAATGTCTCTATGTCAGCACTCTCCTTCGCAATGAAAGGCATCACAATCTGCTCATGAGGCGGCCTAGCAAGAGGTCATCTCCCTTGCCGCGTAGGATCTGGCTGTGCACTGGGTCTATCCTGAGCTGACCCCCCACCTCTCCCTTGGAACTCCCTCATATCAAAATAATTTGGGATTTGGTTCAATACAAACTCATTGTATAGTTTCCTAAGAAAATATTGGGGGACTTCACAATTATTGCATGGTGGGTAACCAAATACCATGTACCATCTTTCATAAAAATGGTTCTTAATCTCTTGGTGGTGGAACCAATGAATAGGAAACCTCTTTGCATTGAGGGTAAGATTTTGATTTGTTTTAGGGTCAGTGAATACAGAGCACAAATCATCTTTAGTAATTTTTAAATCTTTTACTTGTTTATATGATAATTTTTCTACATAATATGCCATGGCTGTCTACCTCCTATCTTGCCATCCAGATATTTGTTGGGTGATTGCATCTACATTTTTTAACATGTCTTTCAATGAATTTTCTAGAAGCATTCTTTCTGTGGTTGAAGCATTTGGATCACTCAACTCCACTGAGCAAGATCCTCAAGTTGTTTTCTATTGTTCTCAACTCTCACCCCTCAAATTTTCTTTTGAGCCAGAGGAATTGAGAGAACGGTGTAGGTTGATTTTAAGGTTGATAAGGATTCAAGCGAGGATTTTGCTATTGAGGATTTACCTCCTCTTCTTGTTGAGGATTTGTAGGATTTCCTACAAATTTGAAAAAAAACAATCAAATCTAACCTAAAACAAACAAAATCAATTTCAAACTAACAAATTCAAAACAAATAGCAAACAATACTTACCTCCCACATCTCTTCGTCGTCGTGGCACCATATTTTCAAATAAAATCCAACATGTTTTCTTGATGAAATTTGCATAAATCCTTCCTCCTAGAATGCGAGGATGAAAGTGAGGATTTTTGGCCACGAGAAAAGCTGAGAAATAGTAAAGAGAAAATGATACACATTTGACCTTTTTTTTCTTTTAAAATCACATAACGTGCTCACGTTATAACGCGAGCACGTTATAACAAGAGCACGTTATGTATTTCCATTTTTTTTTCCCATTCGGCCATAAAAGTGCGACCAACTTCATGCACCCTCCCACTAGTAGCTTAGAAACTACATTCAATTTGCTACAGATTCTATTCTTACATATTTTTGAAATAATATAGATAACTTATTCAAAATTTTACATCAAGTTGCCTAACTCTAATTTTTCTGAATTTTCATCACTACTTAAGGGCCTATTTTTTCCATGATGATCATGCACATACCCAGATCATTACCAATAAGGGGGTTATTTCAATTCTTCCTATCCCCTTAGAGTCAAATAGCTATTTTATAGAGTGAAGGTACATGTTGGTTATCTTTCATATCTTTCCTACATAACCTGATTGCATAATCTTCTACAATCCAAGGGGGTATCATATTGAGTTGGAGTTTTCAACTCCAAGGATGAATCTTATCTAGTCC
>VDFB02011716.1:0-11207 GCA_007258455.2 Sequoia sempervirens
CCTTAATGAGTCTTGTAAAATCACGGGACGTGTGTGACGGGAAAGTTGGCACCATCCCTTTCACCATCCACACATATTACACGACTATAATAACAAGTTAGCTTTTGTTGGTCTCCGCTATACTTAAAAGAGAAGATAAAATCTAGAATTTTAAGGATTTTTTTAAATTTAAAATCTTTCTTAGTGTTTTGGTTTTCTTTGTTTCGTTGTATTTAAATTATTTATATATTAATTAAACTTGTATTACTCTAGAATACAAAATACAAAATTGAATATCTCATAATTTATTTTTTATTATATTTAGACATATGTTAATTTAGTATTTTATTCATAATATTTATGTTGTTTCAATTTATAAATTTATTTATATATTTACTTAATTATGATTATTATTTATTTATACATCTCATACATCATTTTTTTATACTTCTTGGATCTAGTTGTTATCATGTTTATGTCATGTGGACATAATCAGTAGTGTAATATAAAAAAAAAATCTGAATGCACTTCCCATTAATTTTTTATTGACCAAATTCAAAATTTTGATCAATATGTATCCATTTACACACCAATTTATTTGAAATAAGGCCTAGGTTGGCATACTTAAAGACATGCCATAGGATCCAAGGATAAAATATTATGAATCATTAAGGATTCATAATGCATGACCATTAGAACATCAAATTCACATTTGGTAAAAGAAAATAGCATTCATAATAGATTACATCAAGCTTTGTTTACATTTCCTTTTGATCGTTTTGTGGCATATTTTTATCTCCTCTAGTAATTATAGAGCTCTTCTAGGCTTTCTCATCCTTAAGAAGTTTAGATCTACTTAGTGGTCTCAAAACCAAATGGTTCAGCTATTATTATAGTTGTGGATCTTATTGAAGTGACACATAATGACACCACCTTTGTAAAATCCCTAGAAGTTTATCCCAAAGGTTTTCCACAAGGTAAGCATTTTGAAACTCCCTTGAATGTTGTTCTTTTAGTTCCTAATGTGGTACCCTAAAAAATATGTTATCTAAATTATTATCTAATTATTATATGTTGATGTGTATTAAGACATTAAATGTTGTATAATTTTACTAGTTATATTTTATTAATGAGTAAACTATGCTTCTAGGGCTTTGTTCCCTTCTATTAATCAAAAAGAGAATTTATACATACTATTTTAAATTTTGGGTGAGAAGAAGACTACAAAATGCCAAAAAATGTTTAAGGGCATCATTAGAGACAATTTTACTAGTATAAGAAGGCAAAAGAACAAATTTTGACAATACATTGCTTACATTTATAATATTACTTATACCCTTTATTATGTTGCATAGGAGACTAGGGTATCTATGTTGTGTATCATCTAGGAATAGCTAAAGATTCACCAATGCAATCTTTTTTGAATGAATCCAACCAATCAAAACTAGTAGGTTCAATAATGATTGACATCTTTTTCAAGAATTCTACACCTTTGACAACCTTGTTTTTTCTTTATGAAGTTAACATCATCCTAGAATGGAAAAAAGGGAAACCTCTCAAACATACTCATTGTTTCATAGGACAACTGATAAAAACTCAACTCTCCTAAAAAATTATTTTGGACTTTATTACATTGAACATTATGTTTGTAGTAGTCTTAATCTTGTTCGATTGTGGGTGAATAGTTACTAGCGTGTGTGTGCTCGCACACACACACACACATATAAACATTGACAGGTATCCTTCTTGAGGCATCTATTGCACTTTTATGTGAGAAATTGGTTAAAAATATATGCCTCAAGAAGCATATCTCTAAATGTTTTTCTTATTAATAATAATATATATGCTAATAGCATTTGTAATGCAACATGGAAGACAAAATTATAATGGTTAGGATTATGGTTAGGGTTGGCGTAAGGGTTAGGGTTAGGGTTTGGAACATAGAAAATAGGTCGAGGTTCAAAACACATAGGGTTTTATACTAAATTTGTAATGTTTCACCAAACTTAATATAAATAAAAAGGGAAAATGGGGTGTAATGAACCTACCTATTTTCTATTTCATTCAAGAAAAGAGACCCTCCCAAATAGAATTAACTTTTAGCTCTTAGCTGAGTCAATTCTATGGAAGATCCTGAATTTCCTTCGTATTGTTATTGGGCCGGGGTTCCAAAGATCCAAGCATCACTTTTGGGAGATGAAAATAAGATAGAAAATAACCTCAAATCTATAACCTAAGACTTGATTCATGTAGATGTAACATAATTCTAACAAGCACAATCAATTTTTGTGTATATTGAATGAGTGGAGACACTTCAAAAATTACCTCAAAATTTGAACGTAAGTGTCAGTTAGCTACAAAGATGTCTAGGACCCTCCTTTGTAAAAATGGAAAAATAAGGTCGAGAGATAGCATTTTAAATTTGAATTTTAGGAACTTCTAAAGATATATCGATGCTCTGGCTTCGGTTTCATGTGAAAATAATTGAAAATGAGCTAAGGGTATGAGTTTCCATGAGATGAAAATTTTTCTTGCAAATTTTACAATTTTGCACTTTAGAGATCAACAATCTTCAATTTTCCTTCAACCTAAAATATGCAACAAAAATATGCTGAGAGTTGGGTGACTCTATGGACCTTTCCCATTGATGTCAAAGCGGGAGAAAGTTGGTTGAAAAACCGCAGTGCAAAGAATATTCTTTGAAGACCATAGAGTGTTTACGGTAGAAGAATGAAATGCTGGTGAGTGAGATATCCCAATTAGGGTGACTACTTCTTATTTACAAAAGTTGTTATTGGTTGGTTTTGTTGTTGATGGTTTTTCAGAACTGGTGAATCTAGATCAATGACAAAGGGGGAGATTGTTTCAAGTATGTTATTGATGTTGTTATTGATGTCAATAGTGGCTTGTGTTGGTCATTGATTTCAACTATATGAAGATTGTGTTGGAAGGATGTTGGTGTTGTCATGGTTGGGAATATTTTGTCAAGTGCTAGTATGGATGTGTTGTGGTTGATAAGATGATGTTGTGGTGTTGTCATCAATTTTTTCATTGATCTCTTGATGGATAAGATTTGTGGTTGCAATAAGGTCACTTGGTTTCCAAGTGCTTTTGAGAAAATTTAAATAAAAGAGATTATAGTGTGACAGAGTGGTGTTTAGTTTTATTTTTCACATTTTTGCATGGTTGAAGATATGCCTGTAATGATTTGGATATGAGAATTAGAGGTGTTTGAAGTGTTGGAATTGATAGTTCAATCCCATCCCATGAAACACCTATAAGTGATTACCCTATCACAATAGAGATCGAAGTGAGGTTGGTTCTCATGCTTGAGAGAATTCTGTTGATTCAAGGTAACCTAGATGAATGTGCAAATGGTGTGTGTGTATATAAGCAATGCACAAGCAAACCCTACATGCGGATTAACAAGATAGTGACAAGTGTTTTAATCTCATGCAATAAGACAACTTGTCCTAAATTTAGTCCAATCTAATAATAAGAATCAAACTAAAGATTAAACACCAACTCCTAAGTTTAGCTTAAGTGAACTAAAGTAAAGACTCTAGTAATTAGTGATGATTAATTAAGTATCTAGGAAAATAGTGAGCTTGCCTCAGCAGCATCCCCGTAAGATCAACAGGGAGAAACTAACAACTCATAAAAGGAAGCTAAAAAAAGAATCACGAGAATGGGTCATCAACTTCTAGAGAGCCTAATGAGGTACCTATGAATAAGCTTAAGCCCGAAATCTCTCTCATAAGCTGGAGAAAAGGATAAAACCTCATGGAAAAAACTTCGACTCAAAGAGATAAAAAGAAAAAAATCATACATGTGACTAAGAAAAGTAGGACTCAAAAGTCCCTCCAAGTTCTGCTTCAATCACATAAGTACAAACAAGATCATCCCCATAGGAGAGAAAGGATGCAACAATGAATCCCCCCCATAAGGTAGAAGCTCCTCTACCAAAAGTGAATGCTCGAAGAAGGATTCTAAAGATGATCTAACTACGAAAAACATTGTTCCTCCACTTAGGAAGAAACACATCCAATGGTGCATGAAGAAGCAACTCTCTCCTGAGAAATGGTCTTATGATGGATGCCATGGAAGAATGATGAAAGGTCCACATATCTGAATCAAATGAAGTTGTATCAAAAAACTATGGAGATGCAAGTAGAACAACCTCCAAAGGAAATGTTGATGTGATTGGTGGGCCATATATATGGGTGAAAAGCACAAACCTATGTCACGATTTCAGCTAAAATAAAGTATTCGGGTGATTTGCTTCGGCGTGACCCCGGCAGTGTGGGTTTGGTAGAATCCCGCGAACAACCCACATGTGGTGCCCTCGTGGCTACAACTGTCGGTCGAGTCACTGTGGAAATATTATTATTGAAAAGAGCCAACCTGACATCACGGAAAGACACAGCACCGGTTGAGTAGGTTTAGGCGAAAACTTTATCGATCGAGGAAATGTGTCGGCCAGAAAGCCTTAATAAAATCTCAAAAAAAAAACAAGGCCCACTATTGGAACGCTCGGGCGAAAGTGTTGAGGGCGAGAGCTTGTCGGCCAATCACCAGCAACAGGGACTATATTTTAACAGGTTCCATTGTTGGCATTCACTGGAATGATTGATTTCTTGTCTCGTTTTTGTTTATTTTGAGAAATTTGTGATTTCTCGTTTGTTAGGGTTTGATTGAAATTTGTGATTTAAGATTGGACTGCATACTATTTGAATAGCTTATTTGGACTTGACTAGCTTATTTGGGGTCTGCATTCAGTTAATGGCAAAAACTTGTAAGACCCAATAGATTAGATGGGTCAAAATGCTATCAAAATCACCCAAAACTTACAAAGCTTGAGAAAATTTGCTAAAAATCGGTCTTCCATGCTGCAAATCGTATTTTTCTATTTAGATGCCACCAAATAGAAATTTAAATGCTAGAATGTGGGACTAGGGGCAATTTTTCATTTTTTCGTTTATTCCATTTTTTCTGTTTTTTATTGAGTGCCGAGCTTTCTGACTTGATTTGGGGGCCCAGCAAGTTTTCCCAAGACTTGCCAAGTCTCATAAATATGATTTGAGGCTCCAAGTTTGTTATTTCTTATGATTCAACACTGAGAAATTAGCCCCATATTATTGGAATTGGGCTGAACCTGGGTTGCATGGTTATGGATAATTAAGTTCCAATACTTTGCAAATTCACTTACCATAATTTAATGATCCACAAGCTCATTTAACATCTTATTGCATTCCACAAATTTTTTTTCATGCTTGCTCAGTAGATTTGGACTTGGGTTATTCTCCCTATGAATGCATCTCCTTACCATTATAACACAACTACTTTGGACTTGAAGTTTGTGTTTTGAATTGGCAGTTTGGAATTTTTTTTTCAAATATAGATATTGGGACCCCATCCTAGATCATAAAAACTAGATGAACTGATACTTATTTTTATCAAAAATATAACTATAAGCACCATATACAAAGGGAAGAAAGAAAAGTAACTATTACATACTTACACCACCATGCCAAAAACCAGTATTAACCAGACCCAAAAAACCTGCAACCAACATAATTGATCCATTTTACTACCACCACCACCCAAATGACTGTGATGCCATCATTCAAGTGCATGATTATAAACCCCCAAACTCAAGTCTGGTACGAGTGCAACTTTCACAGACATTGGCTGCTCCCTAGCTTGAGCAAGAACATGAAATTTCAGCACATAAAAAATAGAGTCCCATCTCATTGCCCTTGTTGGCAAATCTTGTTCCATATAATGTCATAAGATTTATGCCCTTTCTTCATAGAGAATATTGGTACCAACTATATAGCACCCAAGATAGACTCATAAGATATTATACAGTGGATTTGGTAGCTTAAAAGTGTAATTTCCAATAGCAGGACGTCTAATGTCACTCCATTGATCCTCGGTAACACCTTTGATGTGCAAGCCCTTGCTCTCCAATTGTAATCTCTGTTTGGCCTTGTAGGCTTGGACATTCATCTGCATCTCATCTTTAGTCCTAAAAGTGGAAAATAAAAACCAATAACAAAATCTATTAGAGCTATCTATATATATGGCATTAAAAAAATTATATTTGTTCTTCTGCTCAATTTAATAGTCTCAACTCACAATAATTAAAGAGAGTTCACATTTGGGTATAAATGTAGATTCAAAGGTATGCAATTAATGTCTTCTCAAATCAAGCTTAAAATATATTTCCTATTTAGCATCTTCCTTGGCTTTTGTTTTCTCTTTAAATTGATGCATTCAAACCATGGGCAAATAGCTATAAAATTTAGAATACTATTTGATGAGTATTAACTATTATCACAACCACTCTAATAAAGGGAGCATGACTAAAAAAAGGTTTGAATCCAAGTCGTTATCATAGCAATTGCTCTGCCTTACCATAGAACATGGCCTGCTAGACAACATCTAGACAAGGTTGATTGAGTTAAGAAGGATATGATTTTGAAAACAATTGTTAACTTAAGTGGACAGTCACTATGTTCAGGAGGATTATCCTACATTGCATGCAGTATATCTTTGATGTCTGCTTGACCCACATTGTAAGGTGATATTGACCCTAATTTTTATACAAATCTACTTAAAATTCATCTTGTGAACCACTTATGTAGTCATAAATTCCTGTGTAGCTAGTTTCTGCAGAATAAATGAAAACAACAAAAACATACACATAAATGAAAACATGATATTTTATATTGATCAAATACAGAAACGTTTTGAGCTACTGCTCATTATAACTACCATGACAGCTCAACTTCTGCTCTTTGAGCTGCTGCTCATTGTAACTACCATGACATTCTCCTAATAGCTCCTTGAAAACCATTCATTCTTACTTCTTCTTACACTTCTGACATGGAGAGGATAGGAAAGTAGGAGTTGTTGGGATTATATTTCCAACAAGTATGAATTATTCTAACACCAAAGACCGCACTCATTAGACTGCTTGAGATACTAGCTCTTCCATTTGTTTTCCAATACCACCTATACTTGTAAATGAATTTTAAATCTACATTCCATATGAACTAATCTCTTAAATAAAATGCTAAACTTATCTCCCAAATAAAGCACCTTTGATAAGTTATGTACATACACATATATGTGTGTAATGTATGCGTAATGAATGTATCATACATGTCGCATGGCATGTGTATACATATGTATATATAACTATGGGCTTTTATCTTGCTCTACCTATCCCCATATATATTACATCTTCTCTGCTCCCCAATACATTGTAATGTATGGTATGCATGTAGATGTGTGCTGTACATGTGTGTACATGTATACATGGCATGGATGTATATATGTGTATGTATTGTATATTATTAATGTATGTGTACATGTATGTATGCATGTGTGTACATGTGTGTATGTAATAATAATGTAGTATGTATATACATATGTATATATAATACATAGATACATGCATACGCACATACACATATATGTGCATGTACATATACATACATGTACATATATGTGTATGTGCGTATGCATGTAGATGTATTATATATACATATGTGTACATGTGTGTATGTATACATATGTATGTACATGCATGTATATATGTGTATGTGTGTATGTGTGTATATGTGTGTACATGTATGTATGCATGTTTGTACATGTGTGTATGTATGTATGTATATGCATATATATATATATATATGTATGTATGTATGTATATGCATGTATGTATATGTATATGCATATACATACACATGCACATATATGTTTATGTGTGTATGTATGTATGTATATGTATGTACATATGTGTGTATGTCATTAATGCATGTACATGTATTATATATACATGTGTGTAATGTATGTATGTATGTGTATGCATATTGTAATGTCTTTATCAACCGTAATGTGTGTGCGTGCATGTATATGTATGTATGTGTAATGGCAATATTGAGGGTATATACGTATTGTGCAGCCTTATAATATGCATTATGCTCCACGCTCCCAATATATAATGTACATACATGTGCACATACACATATATCATGTGCATGTACATACATATATATATATGTATATACATACATACATACACACATACATATATATACATACACACATACACACATATACATATATATATGCATGTACATACACACACACACAGATATATATATATACATGCACGTACACATACATACATGTGTACATACGGATATATGCGCATGTATCTATATGTTTATATTTTATTCCTAAGGAATTAAATATTTTAAAGAATTTTAACTTCATTACTTTAATATGTTTTAAGTTAGATCAAAAAATTAAGGAAATGTTAACCTTTTTATAATTTCTAGTGTTTGATTTAAAAAATAATTGATTACAAAGAAAGGCTAGATCATATATGACCAATTGTACATTTGAAGAGTATTTTTTTATTTTGATCAAAATTTTAGTATAGAGTGGTTGAAAGGATAAATATTTTTTTTCCATATTTACTCTTGGTTGAATATTACATGCATGCCTATGATTTAATAGGTTCACATAGCTCGATAGATATAAAGTTTGAACTAGATCTCATTAGATGCATTTAAATTCAAAAATGTTTTCTAGTTTTGAAACTTGAAAATTTTACCTTTAATTTAAATATATATTTTTTTAGTTTTGAAAAAAATTCAATTTAAATTTGTTTAGTTCATTATGTAATTTTGTTTTAATGATATGCAGATATCTATCTATTTATATATATCATGGCCGATGAGGGATCTCATCATTCCCCTCGTTCTGAGCGAGAAGCTCAAACTAGATCAAATATATTTCAGGATAGTATTGTTAGATTGGACAATGCTCTAAAATGTTTAGAGCAAACAATTCACAACTCCCCCAATTTGGCTAATCGAGATAGATTAGTCACTATTAGACAAGAGATTATGAAGATGATTGAGACAATTCGATCATACAATCCTTATGATGAAATCAGCATTGAACAGTTTTATTTTTCTCTTGCTAGGAGTGTTACTGGCACAGTGAAACATAAAGAAGTTGCAAAATTAGTTTTAGGTGAAAATGTGTTATCCATGTTCCCATTTTATAGAGGAAAAAATAAAATTAGAGGATATATGGTTACGAGGTGTGAAGATCCTCTTGTTGCGCCATTCATATACCCTAGATGGTTGGCAGCACATCATAGATGGCCTCACAATGATGAGCTGCCATTGTATTTTGTCAAACAGTTATATGCAGAATTTCATTTACATATAGAGGTGGACTACACATCTTATCCTTAGCATGCTGGCCAAGGTAAAGGCCATTTTTATGACAAACCACAGTTTAGACCTTCAAATTTGCCACCGCCTGTGGACAAGAGGGCATTAGTTGGCCCAAACCTTTTGGTTTTACCAAAACGTTTGGAATTGGCAGCAACAGGGGAGGCAGCAACAGGGTCCACTCAGAGTCAGATTTTTGAAAACATTGCCTCTATTACGACGCAGATTGATCAGATTTCATCTGATCGAGTTGGTAGATATTTATTACGCCCACGGATCAACCTTCCTCCCACTGAGGCTACATCTGCATCGTATGATCCATTTATTAGTGCCGATCTACCTACTCTTGCAGATGTCGAGCATATGACCCACACGACTCTGCGTAATACATGTAGACTCTCAATTTTGGATTTACTAGCAGCATATCAGGTTATCAGTGAGGACCATGGGATTGCTTTTGACAGGGTACCAGAATTTATTAGACAACGATATCCTCATACAGATATGAGCCACAGTGTGGCAAATGCAGCTCAGGATATTCCACATCAGCCTACAGAATCCCGTGCACATCATGTTTTTGTTGATCCTTTAGCTTGCCCAGGTGGTCATCAGGATGTTACAGGTCACGTTGAGGCTACTGTGACACCTGATCCTGTCCATGGGACATATAGTCGACTTCTTTTTGCTACTGATACTGTACATGCTACATAGCCCCCTGCGATGTCTTTACATTCTCGTGATCTTAGTGACATTGGTAGAGCTTTCAAGCAGGCACAACAGGTACTTTCAATTTATAATTTAAATACATGTATATATTTTTAAAATTGTGTTCTAAAAATTTATGTAATGCATTTTAAAAACTTCTAGGGGTTTAACTCCTGATTGAAATTGTGTACTTGAAAATTTTAAGCAGTATGGTGAATTCCCAGACTTTGGAAATTTGGAGCATGATGGCGATCCCATGCAGTATGTAGATGAGGTACATTTAAATTTAATTTTAAAAAACTAATTACTTGATGTTCAAGTTTGAACACATTGAACTCAAGTACATTGTAAAATTTTTAGATAATTTTACATATATATGTGTACTTGGACACATGCAGGGGTTGGGACGAGGCTCAGGACATAGATCGGGAGATATTGGATCGGGACATGGATCCACACATCTTGGATCAGCAGAGCGATCGGTCCATGGATTGAGGGAGAGGTTGAGGGAGAGATCGAGCCATGTATCGAGGGAGAGGTCGAGGGAGAGATCGAGCCATAGATCTGATGATTCTATTCATACCAGACATCCCTCTTTTTGAGATTTGTTTTATAGTATTACATGTCTGAGATCATTTTATTATATGTTGGAGACACTTTTTATGATTTATGTATTGAACATTTGGACGTGTTACATACTTATATTTTATGGTACACATATATATACTTGTTATAATTTACATGTCACATTCATACAGTTATGTTTTATGGTTTGAATCTTAGAGGTTTGTTATATACGTGCATTATTATGGTTTGATGAACTCACTTACATTACATCTATAAGTACCTTTATTTAAATTTAAATTATGGTAACTTGTTCAAATGCACTGCTTGTACATATATAGATAACTAAATACATTGTGAAATCAAAATGTTGTCCACTCCACTATCTAATGGTTGCTATTTGTAAATTTAAAAAGATGGACATGTACATGTAATTAATTTAAATAAATAGTTCAAATGAATTTGTCTTTAATAAATAGGTCAAGAAATAGAAAAAATTGAATGCAAATATGCTTGAGATTAATGCTATACATGTTTTAAAGTAGAACATAAAAATGCAATCGGAAATAGATGATAGTTAGATTGAATTCTTTAAAGCTCTAAATGTTCATTTTTAAAGTCAGTAAAAGCTATTTATACATTTAAATTGTGCATTTAAATTGTGCATATATCATGCTCTACATTAACCTAATTTCT
>VDFB02011717.1:0-26895 GCA_007258455.2 Sequoia sempervirens
AAGACATTTCTAATGTCATGTCGACTGAATTTATCTTACAGGCTACTGTCGGCAAGACTTCTCTTTTGTTTTGGTGACTGAAAGTGTTCTCTATCGGAAAAGGAAATCGTCTTCGGTGTAATGTTTCATCGAACATGCAATGTCACGCCGACCTGCTTTAGAACAAGCATATCGACATGAGTTTGGCCGTCGGGCTGAGGTCTTAGCGAAGACATATTGTCTCCCCGACTAGTGCATGTGGAAGTCTATCGGCGAGAGTTGTGGTGTCGTCATATGGTCTTAGCAAACTCTTCTGGTCTCACTGATGGGTGCATTAAAAGATTCACTTCGGCCAGACTTGGAGTATTCGGTTTAATATCTTAGCAAATTCAAGTGTGTCTCACCAACCGTATGCATATGGAAACTTATCGGTAAAACTAATGGCTATCAATATAATGTCTTGGCGAATTTGATTTGTTACACCGACTGAAAAACATAAAGGTAGTCTCTTCGGTAAGAGCTAGGGTTTTCGGTGAGTGACCTCCGGTCTCGCTGATGGAACATAAAAGAACTCTGTCGGCATAGGATCTATCCTGTCTTAGCGACTCCAAGTAAATGAAGGTTTTTCGGTTTGACATGAAGCTTTCTACAAGAGGTCTCCCCGATATTGGTATGTTATAGTGACCCTCATAAGACAAAGGGTGCATTGGCGAAAGAACCATTATGTTACAGCGACATCAAGGGGTTTCTATCAAAGGCTCATCGGTGGTTTCTATCAATGTGAGAACTTTAATGTCTTGGCGATCTATTATGAGCTCGGGATGTTTTGGCAAAACAAGGGGCAGTCTATATAGTGTCTCCCCGACTATGTATTGTCACGGCGACTTGGAAATGACAAAGGCCTTCAGCATAAGTATTGAATTGTCATGGCAAAAATGTGTATCAAGTGACTCTCGGAAAAACATTATGAAGTCTACAAGAAGTCTCTCCAATATCATTTGGTCACAACGATAGTGAATGAAACTAAAGGAGATCTCGGTGAGACTTGCTGATGTCTCAGCGAATGAATAATACTCTAAGGAAGCCTATCGATGAGACATGATGTTTTCATTATGTGTTCTTCCCAACTCTGATGACTCATGGTGAAAGCGTTAACTAAGAGGAATGTCTGGCGGTGCAATTGCCTTCAGTAGAACTTTCTGGTTGTCTTAGCGAATAGTTTACAAAGACTTAAAACACTGTGGTCATCATCATGGATTGGCATCAAATCTTAGAACGGTTACATAGCAGGATATTCATTGAGTTTCTTTTTGAGTTGTTGCATTTTTTGGATGATTTGCAGCTCTCTGGATAAGCGTTACTATTTTTTTTTTATCATCATCGACAGGCTGTCATTATTCAGCTTCATATTCAAAAATCAGCAAGAGAATCTAAGAATCTTGTGAAAAATGTTTTTGAAGATTTCTTCAACTAACATACTTGAAATGTAAATAAATACCAGTGTTGAAAACTGTAAAAGCTCTCTGATTGTAATCCGGGAATATTGTTCTTTGGATGTGTCAAAAATGTATTAGGTAGATGAGGAAAACAGAGAGTTATGAGCTTGACTGAAAATAGAGAGATCCTCTAAGATAATTTTTGTTCAAATGTATAATTTGAGGGGTTGGTACTCCTTGAGATAAATATCTCTAAATGAGGGGTTGGTGCTCCTTGAGTGGGTGCTCAAAAATCTGCATATAAGGCATTGTGAACTTTTGTTTAAAAGATTCAGCCTAGAAGGCATTTAGGGAGTGGTTTTTATACCCTAGGAGGGTTTTCCACTCGGTAAAATCTTGAGTCTTCTTGTTCTTCTGAGTTCCCTTTGCTTTACTGTCTTGTTGATTATTTCAGTTCACTATTTGGTTATTACTTTTCTCAATTCTGTGTTTGAATGATTACATTCAACTCATGAATGCATTAATTAGAGTAATATTGAGATCAAATATGAGCTATGTTTTTGAATTTTTGAAAATTTTTCAAATCTGTTAAGTCACTAATTCACACCCCCTCTCAGTTTCATTTTAACTCCAACAATTGGTATCAAAGCGTAGGGTCCTCTGATAGATTTTAATCACCTTGGATTGATCTTGGTCTTGGATTTTGTTTTAATGGCACATTCTCAAGATGGTGCCTCTGTAACCAGAGCTCTGTTATTTGATTAGGCCCGATTATGTGTTTTGGAGAATCGGAATGGAGCTTTCTTGTTTCTTTGATGTTGATGTTTGGTGCTTTTTTTAGAAGATTACAATGTACCAGCCACTATTCCCATTGATGTTGCTGAGAAAAAGAAGTATGAAACAAATGCCAGAGCTAAGCATTCCATCTTGTGTGGATTAACTAAATATGTGTTCATTAAAGTCATGCATTGCAAATCTACTCATGGAATCTGGGAAAAACTTGAAACTATATATAAAGGGAATGAGAAAGTCAAACTATCAAAAATCATTACACTCAAACATCAGTTTGAGGAGTTGAAAATGAAGGATGATGAAAAAGTGGCTGAATATTTCCTAAGAGTTGATGAAGTTGTCAATGCAATGAAAGGTCTAGGTCAAGAGGTTAATGAATTTGATGTGGTCACAAAGGTTGTTAGAACCTTACCATCCAAATTTGAATCTAAGGTTTCAGCCCTAGAAGAAAAGAAACACTTTGACAAGCTTACCTTAGACAGCCTGCAAGGAATACTTACTGCCTATGAAATGAGAACTAGCAAAAATAATTCAACATGAAAAGAAATTGCCCTTAACACTAAAAAGAAAGAAAAAGTTGAAGTCAGTTAATCAGAGTTGTCTGATTCTAAAGAATCCCATTTTGTTAGAAGATTTAAAAAGGGATCAGGAAAATATAAGGGAAAACTTCCCTTTAAATGTTTTAACTGTGGAAAAATAGGTCACTTTGCTGCAAAGTGTCCCTATGATGATCAAATCTGTGACAACAAGACAACTGAAAAATAGCCTAAGAAGAAGGCCTTCAAACCTAAACGAAACTTCAATTTCAAAAAGAAGAAAAGTTTGTTTAGTAAGGATGAATGAGATTGAGTCTGAAGATTCATCAACTGAAGAAGATGAAACTCTTTTCATGGCTGAAATTACTCAGCAAAATGATTCTAACACCTTTGACGTTGAAGAAGGTGTAGTAGATCTTGAAAGTGAGCTGAAATGTGCTTTACAAGAGGTTAGAAAACTCAAAAAACAAGTCCTTGCTCAAGAACACAAACCAGATCAAGAAATGATCTCTCTGAAAACTCAGCTTGAAGAAGCTAAAAGAGTTGAAGACTGTCTTTGAGAGACTGTAAGTTGCAAAGATCAAGAAATTCAAAAAATGGAACAAGAAGCAGTCTGTCTTAGGAAGGAAATTGAAAATTATGAAAGCACTCTAAAACTGAATGAGATGCTCAGCAAGCAGAAGATGTACAAAGATAAAACTGGTGTTGGTTTTGAAAAGGGTGAATGCTCATTTGACCATGCAAAACAAAACCCCTCTTCTGAAGTCAAAGGTTCTGGTTCAAAACACTCAGAATTTGGTAAGGATCATGTTTAGTCTTTAAGAGGTAATAGATCTTCATATAGAGTCAATCCTTTCTTCTATGGTTATTGTTTTTTCTGCAACAAATTTGGCCATAAGGTGAGCACTTGCAGGCTTATGAATACTAGAATACCCAGGTTTGGTCTTAGGTAACACTATGGTTTTGTTAGACAAATCAGATGTTTTAAATGCAATGCTTTGGGACATTCTGTCAAATAGTGTAGAACTGATCTGCAATCTAAACAGTAGAAATTTAAAAAGGTTTGGAAACCTAAGACTATCAACAACATTGAGCAAACTATGTTGGTTCAAATAGCTTTTCAGTCCAAGAAAAAGGACTTATGGGTCCTGGACAGTGGATGTTCTAACCATATGATGACAAGGGATAAGTTTGTAAATCTTGAAGATTATGTAGGAGGATATGTTAAGTTTGGTGATAGCTCTGGTATTCAATTTAAAGGTAGAGGTTCACTTCTTTTGAATGAAGACACTCCTATCTATAATGTGTACTATGTGGAAGGTCTTAAGCACAATCTTCTAAGTGTTAGTCAAATTTGTGATAGTGGTTATCATGTTCTTTTCAATTCGCAGGGATGTGAGATTAAGAACAAGCTAGGAAAGGCTATTGCAGTAGGAAGGAGGACAAAAGGAAATGTGTACAATATTCTCGACACATCAAGCAATGACAACAATTAAGGTATGTGTTTAATGGGCCAAATTGAAGAGATTTGGTTATGGCATAAAAGATTAGGACACATAAACTTTGAAAATCTAGTTAGAATTAGTAAAAATCAGAATGTTAAGGGGTTGCAATACTTAACAAGCTAGAAAAGTGCGATGCAAGAGAATGTCTAAGTGGTAAACAAACTAAAATCAGCTTCAAAACAAAAGAACATTCTTCTTCAAAACCTTTACAACTTGTGTGCACAGCGATTTATGTGGACCAACCCGAGAGCAAGGAGTCTATTAATGGTAGAAGGTACTTTATGTTGTTTGTGGATGATTATACTAGAATGGTTTGGGTCACATTTCAGCTACTATCAGAAGCATTTGAAAGGTTTAAAATCTTTTGTAAATTGGTTGAGAAAGAATCTGATTTGAAACTTAAATGTCTACGATCTAACAAAGGAGGTGAGTTCACTTCTCAAGAGTTTATTGATTACTATGAACAACACAACATTAAAAGATAGTATGCTACAACAAAAACACCTCAACAAAATGGGGTAGTTGAACTTAAAAACATAACAGTAAAAGAAATGGCTAGAACAATGTTAGATGAAGCTAAGTTGCCTGATATGTCTTTGGAAGAAGCTTTTCATCTGAGTTGTATACATTTTTGAATAGAGTGTAGATTAAGTAAATCTAAACACACACTTCTTATGAACTGTGGTATGGAAAAACTGCTTCTATCAAATACTTTAAAATTTTTGGAAGTAAGTGTTTTATCAAAAAGGATGATGATAATCTTGGGAGTTTTCAATCAAAGAGTGATGAGGGTATCTTTTTGGGATACTCAACTCATAGAAAAGCTTATAAATTCCTTAACAAAAGTCTTAATAAGATAGTTGAAGTTGTTAATGTAAAATTTGATGAGAGATCACATTTGTATGCTAAATCTTTGCAGGATAATGCGGAAGAAGAACTTGAACTAGAAATTATTTTAGAAGGAACTGAGTCAGCAAGCCCTAGAATTGAAACAGCAAGTTCTGAAAAGGTTGCATCAAAAGCTCTAACTAAATATCACCCCAAAGATCAGATTATTGGGAATAAAAATACAGGAGTTCAAACTAGAAGAAAGGCTGTAGAATCTGATGAAAAGGCACAAATAGCTTTCTATCTAGTTACTCAATTTGAACCTAAAATTTTTAATGAAGCTCTCACAGAATCATGTTGGCTTAATGCTATGCAGGAAGAAATTGATCAAATTGAGAAAAATCAGACTTGGGAGTTAGTCCCAAGACCAGATGACAAGAATGTCATTGGAGGAAAATGGATATACAAAAACAAACTTGATGAAAATGGTAATGTCATTCACAACAAAGCAAGATTTGTCTACAAAGGATATGCTCAACAAGAAGGTATTGATTTTGGTGAAACCTTTGCACCCGTTGCTAGATTAGAATCTATCAGAATATTCTTGGCTTATTCTGTTTATAAAGACTTTACTATTTATCAAATGGATGTCAAAACTGCTTTTTTAAATGGCTATTTAGATGAAGAGGTCTATGTTGAATAGCTTGAAGGATTTATGTGCAAAAATAAGCCCGATCATGTTTACAAATTGAAAAAGGCCCTCTATGGTTTAAAACAAGCACCTAGAGCTTGGTACTCTAGGCTTGACAGTCATTTGCTTTCAAATGGTTTTTTTAGAGGAGGTGTAGATAGCAATCTTTATGTTCAAATTGAAGGTTCTAATATTCTGGTTGTTGAAATATACGTTGATGACACTATCTTTGGCTGCAACAATGTTACATTAAGTAAAAAATTCTCTCAGCTAATGGAATCTAAATTTGAAATGTCATTATTAGGAGAATTAAATTTCTTCTTGGGTCTTCAAATCTCTCAACGTGAAAATGGAATATTTCTTTATCAAACCAAATATGCTAGAGAGATGCTTAAGAAATTTCAGATGGATGAATGCCATCCAGTTAGCACTCCAATGATTACTGGATGCAAACTTACTAAAGTTGATGATTCCCCTGATACAAATCAAAGCCCGAATCTGAGATCAATGATTGTATACGGTTATATGGTACTTCTAAGATCTGACATTACAAGGTTGCCTTTCATTGCCACCGATTCAGACATCACCTAAAGAATCCATGTCCTTTGCTGTTAAAGGATTTTTAAATATGATAGAGAGCTCTTAATTATAGGACTTTTGGTATCCTAAAACATGATTTTTCAAATTACAATTATGAATATCGATCTTGGGTTGGTTGTTTTGGATGATAGGAAAAGCACGATGGTGTTGCATTCTTTCTTGGTGATCGTTTAGTGGCATGTCTGATGAAACAAAATATGTTTTTCTCTCTCTTCTTGAAGAGTAGAATACATTGCTTCCACTTCATGCTGTACTCAAGTTCTTTGGATGAGTCAAACTCTATCTGATATGGGTATTGAAATTCCTAAACCTGTTTCTATTCTCTGTGATAACACAAGTGCGATAAGTATATCCAAAAATCCTATTTTGCACTCCCGCACTAAACATATTGCTATCAAGTTTCACTTTCTTCATGAAAAGGTTTTGGCTAATGAAGTTTGCTTACAGTTTGTTGGCTCTCAAGATCAAGTGGCTGATATTTTTACTAAGCCCTTAGCTAAAGAGTTATTTGAAAGGTTGAGACTTTGATTGGGAGTTATCTCTCAATCTTCACTTCTCTGATTTTCCATGCATTGGCTTAGGGGGAGCATGTTATATGTTTTGATTCACTTATAGCTCTCCTACAATCTTGGTTGTTGCACTTTGTAATTTTATTTGCCAGCCGTTTCTCATGGAATTTTGATTAGCCTTTTAGATGTGTTCTTCTATTCTTTGCCTTGAGGCAAAAAGGGGGAGACTCTTTGGTGTTTTGCCATCAAGGACAAAGGGGGAGTTTGTTGAATCTCTGTTGTGTTTACAGTTTGTCCTTGATGAAAAAATCTCTTTTAGTTTGTTCTCATTGATAATCATCTGAAATCATTGTTAATCTTTCTCGAATGGTTCTCCTTGCATCCTGAGTTTCGGTTGTTTGCAGAGTCTCCTTGATCCACTTTGAAATGTCTGAGTTGCCTTTCGGCAAGACATTTCAGAAGTCTTAGCGATTGAATTTATCATTTAGGCTACAGTCGGCAAGACTTCTATTGTGTTTCGGTGACAAAAAGTATTCTCTATCGGCTTATGGTATACAGTCGGGATAAGTTCTTATCGAAATTGAAATGTCACACCGACTCGCTTTAGAATAAGCATTTCAAAAAAAGTCAGGGTTCTCGGGATAAGGTCTTAGTGAAGATATATTGTTTCCCCAACTAGTGCTTGTGGATGTCTATCGGCGAGACATTCGCATGGTTTCGGTTACTAAGGATGTGCGTATGAAACGAGTTGTGGCTATCGGGGTGGTGTCTCATCGAGTTCTATATGTCTCCCCGACTTGTGCACAAGGAACGGTTCGTCGGCGTGAGTCAGATGGTCGGGTTAACATCTTGCCGAATTCAAAATTTCTCGGTGACGGGTGCTCTTTGGGAGTCCTTCGGCGTAAGTTAATCTGTCGATATAATGTCTCAGCGAACCCGTCAAGTCTTGGCGACTAAGTCTTATGAGGGACTTTCGGCAAAAGGTTTGTAATGTCTCAGCGACTCTGAGTGAATGAAGTGTTTCAGTATGAATCAATATATTCTACAAGAGGTCTCCCCGATGATGGTAGGCTATAGCGACATTCATAAGGGAGAAGGTTGCATCGGCGAAAGAATCATAAGAATCACGGTGTCTCAAGAGTAAAAAGGTTTTTCGATGTGACTTAGTGTTCTCTACGAAAGGTCTCCCCGAGTGTGATAAGTCACGGCGACTGTGATCAAAACAAAAGAACATCGATGAGAGTTTCCTTATGTCTCAGTGAACAAGTCTTTCGGTGAAACACAACAAAATCTACAAAGCGTCTCCCCGACAACAAGATGTCACAGCGACAGATAGAAGGATGCATTCGGTGAGAGAATCTTTAGGCTACAGCGACTTCACAGAGTTATAGCGATATCTATGAGGATGATTGACTGCCTCATAAATTGCTTTCGACAGAACTATCTGCTTGTCTCAGCGAATTGTTACGAAGACTCAAACTTTGTGGCCGTTTATGGAAACTTCAAAATACAGTTACAGGCTGACATCTTCGATTGAATCGAATCTCAGACCCGTTACATGACAACATATTCATTGAGTTTCCTCTTTGAGCAGTTGCATTTTTGTTTTAATAGGATGATTTGCAGCTTTCTGGATATGTGTTAATATTGATTTTTGATCATCATCTACAGTTTGTCAATATTCAACTTTATATTCAAAAATCAGCAAGAGAATCAGAAGATCTAGTGAAAAATGATTTTGAAGATTTCTTCACAACCAACATACTTGAAATGTAAATAAATACCTGTGTTGAAAACTGTAAGTGTTGTTGATTGTAATTCTGAGAGTATCATTTCTTGTCTGTATGGAAATGTATGAATGAACTCTGCAGAAAGATATGTGCTTAACTGAAAATAGATAAATCCTCTAAGTCACTATTATTGTTCAAAACATAATTTGAGGGGTTGGTACTCCTTGAGATGGGTGTCTCAAAATGAGGGGCTAGTGCTCCTTGAGTGGGTGCTCAGAAATCAGCCTATAAGGCATTGTGAACTTTTGTTTAAAAGATTAAGCTAGGAAGGCATTTAGGGAGTGGTTTTTATACCCCAGGAGGGTTTTCCACTCGGTAAAATCTGGAGTCTTCTTGTTCTTCTGAGTTCCCTTTGCTTTACTGTGTTGTTGATCATTTAGTTCATTGTTTGATTATTACTTTTCTCAATTCTGTTTACAAGTGATTACATTCAACTCATGAATGCATTAATCAGAGTATATTGAGAAAATATCTGAGCTATGGTTTTTGATTTTGTGAAAATTGGTCGAATCTGTTAAGACACTGATTCACCCCCCCCTCTCAGTGTCATTTTAACTCCAACAATTGGTATCAGAGCGTAGGGTCCTCTGATAGGTTTAATTACCTTGGATTGATCTTGGTCTTGGAGTTTGTCTTTTAATGGCACATACTCAAGATGGTGCCTCCGTATCCAGAGCTCCATTATTTGATGGAACTGATTATGTGTTCTAGAAAATCAGAATGGAAGCTTTTCTTGTTTCTTTTGATGTTGATGTTTGGTGCATTGTTTTAGAAGATTACAATGTACCAGCCACTATTCCCACTGATGCTATTGAAAAGAAGTATGAAACAAATGCCAGAGCTAAGCATTCCCTCTTGTGTGGGTTAACTAAAGATGTGTTCATTAAAGTCATGCATTGAAAATCTGCTCATGGAATCTGGGAAAAACTTGAAACTATATATCAAGGGAATGAGAAAGTCAAACTGTCAAAAATCATTACACTCAAACATTAGTTTGAGGAGTTGAAAATGAAGGATGATGAAAAGGTGGCTGAATACTTCCTAAAATTAGATGAAGTTGTCAATTCAATGAAAGGTCTAGGTCAAGAGGTTAATGAATTTGATGTGGTCACAAAGGTTGTTAGAACCTTACCATCCAAATTTGAATCTAAGGTTTCTACCCTAGAAGAAAAGAAACACTTTGACAAGCTTACCTTAGACAGCCTACAAGGAATACTTACTGCCTATGAAATGAGAACTAACAAAAAAGATTCTACAAGTAAAGAAACTACCTTTAACATTGAAAAGAAAGAAAAAGTCGAAGTCAGTGAATCAGAGTTGTCTGAGTCTAAAGAATCCCATTTTGTTAGAAGATTTCAAAAGGGATCAGGAAAATATAAGGGAAAACTTCCCTTTAAATGTTTTAACTGTGGAAAAATAGGTCACTTTGCTGCAAAGTGTCCCTATGATGATCAAATCTGTGACAACGAGTCAACTGAAAAACAGCCTATGAAAAAGGCCTTCAAACCTAAACGAAACTTCAATTTCAAAAAGAAGAAAAGTCTGTTTAGTAAGGATGAATCTGATATTGAGTCTGAAGATTCATCAGCTGAAGAAGATGAAACTTTGTTCATGGCTGAAACTACTCAGCAAGATGACTCTAACACATTTGACGTTGAAGAAGGTGTAGTAGATCTTGAAAGTGAGCTGAAATGTGCTTTACAAGAGGTCAGAAAACTCAAAAAAAAGTCCTTTCTCAAGAACACAAACCAGATCAAGAAATAATCTCTCTGAAAACTCAGCTTGAAGAAGCTAAAAGAGTTGAAGACTATCTTCGAGAGACTGTAAGCTGCAAAGATCAAGAAATTCAAAAACTGGAACAAGAAGCAGTCTGTCTTAGGAAGGAAATTGAAAAATATGAAAGCACTCTAAAACTGAATGAGATTCTCATCAAGCAAAAGATGTACAAAGATAAAATTGGTGTTGGTTTTGAAAAGGGTGAATGCTCATTCAACAATGCAAAACAAAACCTCTCTTCTGAAGTCAAAGGTTCTAGCTCAAAACACTCAGTATTTGGTAAGGATCATGTTCAGTCTTTAAGAGGTAATAGATCTTCATACAAAGTCAATCCTTTCTTCTATGGTTGTTTTTTCTGCAACAAATTTGGCCATAAGGTGAACACTTGCAGGCTTATGAATCCTAGGTTTGGTCTTAGGAAACACTATGGTTTTATTAGACAAATCAGATGTTTTAAATGCAATGCTTTGGGACATTCTGTCAAATAGTGCAGAGCTGATCTGCAATCTAAACAGCAGAAATTTAAAAAGGTTTGGAAACCTAAGTCTGTCAACAACATTGAGAAAACTATGTTGGTTCAAATAGCTTTTCATTCCAAGAAAAAGGACTTATGGGTCCTGGACAGTGGATGTTCTAACCATATGACTGGCGACAAGGATAAGTTTGTAAATCTTGAAGATTATATAGGTGGATATGTTAAGTTTGGTGATAACTCTGGTATTCAAATTAAAGGTAGAGGTTCACTTCTTCTGAATGAAGACACACCTATCTCTAATGTGTACTATAGGGAAGGTCTCAAGCACAATCTTCTAAGTGTTATTCAAATCTGTGACAATGGTTATCATGTTCTTTTCACTTCGCAGGGATGTGAGATTAAAAACAAGCTTGGAAAGGCTATTGCAGCTGGAAGGAGGACAAAATGAAATGTGTACAATCTTCTCGGCACATCAAGCAATGACAATAATCAAGGTATGTGTTTAATGAGCCAAATTGAAGAAAGATGGTTATGGCATAAAATATTAGGACACATAAATTTTGAAAATATGGTTAGAATCAGTAAGAATCAGAATGTTAGAGGTTTACCAATTCTTAACAAGCCAGAAAATTTTGTGTGCAAAGAATGTCTAAGTGGTAAACAAACTAAAATCGGCTTCAAAACAAAAGAACACTCTTCATCAAAACCTTTACAACTTGTGCACACTGATTTATGTGGACCAACCAGAACAAGGTCTAGTAATGGTGAAAGGTACTTTATGTTGTTTGTGGATGATTATACTAGAATGGTTTGGGTCACATTTCTTAAGCACAAATCAGAAGCATTTGAAAGGTTTAAAATCTTTCGTAAATTGGTTGAGAAGGAATCTAATTTGAAACTTAAATGTCTGTGATCTGACAAAGGAGGTGAATTCACTTCTCAAGAGTTCATTGATTACTGTGAACAGCATGGCATTAAAAGACAGTATGCTGCAACAAAAACACCTCAACAACAATGGGGTAGTTGAACGTAAAAATAGAACTGTAAAAGAAATGGCTAGAACAATGTTAGATGAAGCTAAGTTGCCTGATATGTACTGGAAAGAAGTTGTTCATACAGCTGTATACATTTTGAATAGAGTACAGATTAGAGTAAAATCTAAACATACTCCTTGTGAACTGTGGTATGGAAGAACTGCTTCTATGAAATATTTTAAAATTTTTGGAAGTAAGTGTTTTATCAAAAAGGATGATGATAATCTTGGGAGTTTTCAATCAAAGAGTGATGAGGGTATCTTTTTGCGATACTCAACTCACAGCAAAGCTTATAAATTCCTTAACAAAAGGCTTAATAAGATAGTTGAAGTTGTTAATGTAAAATTTGATAAGAGATCACATTTGTATGCTGAATCTGTGTAGGATAATGAGGAAGAAGAACTTGAATTAGAAATTATTTTAGAAGAAACTGAGTCAGCAAACCCTAGAATTGAAACAACAAGTCCTTAAAAGGTTGCATCAAAGGCTCTAACCAAATATCACCCCAAAGATCAGATTATTGGGGATAAAAATGCAGGAGTTCAAACTAGAAGAAAGGCTGCAGAATCTGATGAAAAGGCACAAATAGCTTTCTGTCTAGTTACTCAGTTTGAGCCTAAAAATTTTAATGAAGCTCTCACAGACTCATGTTGGCTTAATGCTATGCAGGAATAAATTGAGAAAAATTGAGAAAAATCAGACTTGGGAGTTAGTACCAAGACCAGATTACAAGAATGTCATTGGAGGCAAATGGATATACAGAAACAAACTTGATGAAAATGGTAATGTCATTCACAACAAAGCAAGATTTGTCTGCAAAGGATATGCTCAACAAGAAGGTATTGATTTTGGTGAAACCTTTGCACCATTGCTAGATTAGAATCTACAGAATATTCTTGGCTTATTCTGTTATAAAGACTTTACTGCTTATCAAAATGGATGTCAAAACTGATTTTTTAAATGGCTATTTAGATGAAGAGGTCTATGTTGAACAACCTGAAGGATTTATGTGCAAAAATAAGCCTGATCATGTTTACAGATTGAAAAAGGCCCTCTATGGTTTAAAACAAGCACCTAGAGCTTGGTACTCTAGGCTTGATAGTCATTTGCTCTTCAAATGGTTTTGTTAGAGGAGGTGTAGATAGCAATCTTTATGTTCAAATTGAAGGTTCTGATATTCTGGTTGTTGAAATATACGTTGATGACACTATCTTTGGCTGCAACAATGTTACATTGAGTAAAAAATTCTCTCAGCTAATGGAATCTGAATTTGAAATGTCATTATTAGGAGAATTAAATTTCTTCTTGGGTCTTCAAATCTCTCAACGTGAAAATGGAATATTTCTTTATCAAACCAAATATGCTAGAGAGATGCTTAAGAAATTTTAGATGGATGAATGCCATCCAGTTAGCACTCCAATGCTTACTGGATGCAAACTTACTAAAGTTGATGATTCCCCTGATACAAATCAAACTGAATACAGATCAATGATTGGCAGTCTGTTATATTTAACTGCTTCTAGACCTGACACTATGCAGGCAGTTTGCACTATTGCACGATTTCAGGCATCACCTAAAGAATCCCATGTCACTACTGTTAAAAGGATTTTTAAATATATTCAGGGCACTCTTAATTATGGACTTTGGTATCCTAGAAGCACTGATTTTTCATTAATTGCATATACTGATGCTGACTGGGCTAGTTGTTTGGATGATAGGAAAAGCACCAGTGGTGTTGCATTCTTTCTTGGTAATCGTTTAGTGGCATGGCATAGCAAGAAACAAGAATCTTTTTCTCTATCTACTGCAGAAGCAGAATACATTGCTGCCACTTCATGCTATACTCAAGTTATTTGGATGAGTCAAACTCTATCTGATATGGGTATTGAAATTCCTAAACCTGTTTCTATTCTCTGTGATAACACAAGTGCGATAAGTATATCCAAAAATCCTATTTTGCACTCCCGCACTAAACATATTGCTATCAAGTTTCACTTTCTTCGTGAAAAGGTTTTGGCTAATGAAGTTTGCTTACAGTTTGTTGGCTCTCAAGATCAGGTGGCTGATATTTTTACTAAGCCCTTAGCCAAAGAGTTATTTGAAAGGTTGAGACTTTGATTGGGAGTTATCTCTCAATCTTCACTTCTCTGATTTTCCATGCATTGGCTTAGGGGGAGCATGCTATATGTTTTGATTCACTTACAGCTCTCCTACAATCTTGGTTGTTGCACTCTGTTATTTTTGGTAGCTGTTTCTCATGGAATTTAATTAGCTTTTCAGATGTGTTCTTCTATTCTTTGCCTTGAGGCAAAAAGGGGGAGAGTCTTTGGTGTTTTTCCATCAAGGACAAAGGGGGAGTTTGTTGAACCTCAGTTGTGTTTACAGTTTGTCCTTGATGACAAAATCTCTTTCAGTTTGTTCTCATTGATAATCTAGCTCAGGATCGTTCTCCTTGCACTTCATAGGTTTTGGATGTTTCTCTTTCGGGCTTATTCATATCGGGGTGAGAATGGCAGAGTCTCTCCGATACACTTTGAAATGTTTGATTTTCCTATCGGCAAAACATTTTAGTTGTCATGGCGATTGAATTTATCTAACAGGCTACTTTCAGCAAGACATCAGGTTTGTCACAGCGATCGGATTTCTCTTCCAAGCATTTATCGGCATAATGGTTACTAAGTCTTTTCAACCCCGCTTTGGAGATTTCATCGGCGTAAGTCTTATTGTTCGCGGCAAGGTCTTGCTGAGTCTATTGGTGTCTCACTGACCAGTGGTGGGAGGATGCACATCGGCAAGTGTTGTAGTCTTTGGCTTAGGTCTCGGCGATAATGAAGTGTCTCACCGACCCCGTCAGTAGGAAAGATATCATCGGTAAGACTAAACGAAATCTACATAAGGTCTCCCTGATAGCAACTTATTATGGCGACTCACATGAAAACAAAGGAAAGGTATCTTTAGTGTGGTCTCTACGAATGCTCTTGGTCTTGCCGACTAGGTGAAAGGGTCACATCAACGGTCTTTTGCGGACGGTCTTCGAAATAACTCATCGGTATGAGTTAGGTTCTTCGAAGAAAGGTCACAACAATTTTGAGGGTGTCTCATCGACTGGCGCGAGATGTGAATACTTTGGCAAAAAATTTGTAATCTTGGCATAGGGTCTTGGTGAGAAAAGTGGGTCTCACCGAATACAACACATGAGATGTCGGTAAGTTGTAATATGCTCGATGAAAGGTCTTTCCGAGATCATTTTGGATACAGCGATAGTGAATGGAAAAAAAAAGGGTCTAGTCGGTAAGAAAAACAATATGTCACGGCGACTGTGATTGAAACAAAAGAACATCGATGAGAGTTTCCTTATGTCTCAGCGAACAAGTCTTTCGGTGAAACACAGCGAATTCTACAAAGCGTCTCCCCGACAACAGGATGTCATAGCGACAGATAGAAGGATGCATTCGGTGAGAGAATCTTTAGGCTACACCGACTTCACAGAGTTATAGCGATATCTATGAGGATGACTGACTGCATCATAAATTGCTTTCGACAGAACTATCTACTTGTCTCAGCGAATTGTTACGAAGACTCAAACTCTGTGGCCATTTATGGAAACTTCAAAATACAGTTACAGGCTAACATCTTCAATTGAATCGAATCTTAGACCCGTTACATGACAGCATATTCATTGAGTTTCCTCTTTGTGCAGTTGCGTTTTTGTTTTAATAGGATATTTTGCAGCTCTTTGGATAAGTGTTAATATTGATTTTTGATCATCATCTACAGTCTGTCAATATTTAGCTTTATATTCAAAAATCAGCAAGAGAATCAGAAGATATGGTGAAAAATGATTTTGAAGATTTCTTCACAACCGACATACTTGAAATGTAAATAAATACCTATGTTGAAAACTGTAAGGGTTGTTGATTGTAATTCTGAGAGTATCATTTCTTGTCTGTATGGAAATGTATGAATGAACTCTGCAGAAATATATGTGCTTAACTGAAAACAGAGAAATCCTCTGAGTCACAATTATTATTCAAAACATAATTTGAGGGGTTGGTACTCCTTGAGATGGGTGTCTCAAAATGAGGGGCTAGTGCTCCTTGAGTGGGTGCTCAGAAATCATCCTAGAAGGCATTGTGAACTTTTGTTTAAAAGATTAAGCCAGGAAGGCATTTAGGGAGTGGTTTTTATACCCTAGGAGGGTTTTCCACTTGGTAAAATATGGAGTCTTCTTGTTCTTCTGAGTTCCCTTTGCTTTACTGTGTTGCTGATCATTTAGTTCATTGTTTGATTATTAATTTTCTCAATTCTGTTTACAAGTGATTACATTCAACTCATGAATGCATTAATCAGAGTATATTGAGAAAATATCTAAGCTATGGTTTTTGATTTTGTGAAAATTGGTCGAATCTGTTAAGACACTAATTCACCCCCCCCTCGTAGTGTCATTTTAACTCCAACACTATGTCACGCTAATAAGATTACATTGGCAGGAGTCTTGATGGCATACTTGAGATCAAAAGAACAACAACAAAATTTTATCAAAATTGTGACGAAATAGGCAAGTCATTACGATGAAAGTTTCGTCGAACGTATTACAATTTCGTCGGATGCTTTTCGAGGTTCATCAGTTGCTTTCATCGAAAGTTCGATGAAATAATGTAATTTTACAAAAAAAGCTATTCATTCAAATGTAGGCATATCAGTGAAAGATCAAGACTATTGCAGTGATCAAAATTTCCTGAGAAGATATATCGAGAGGATTGGCCTATGGTCTCAGTGATGAAGTTTCATCGGTGAGATACTCATCTTGTCTCATCGATGAAGCACGTGGGAAGCATATCGGCAAGACATATACCATCGGAGTAAGTTCTAAATGTCTACCCGACCCGCCATGTCATGCCGATAAGATTACATCGGTAGGAGTCTTGGCGACATACTTGAGATCGAAAGAATAATCATCAGGGAGACTCACCACATTGGGGAAACTGCAAAATATCCTAGCGATACATGATCTCTTGCTGATGAAGATACAAATGGATAGAAATAATTATCAGGGTGACTCCAGGCAATATTTGATGTATAAGACATTTCTGAAAGGACGTTTCCTTTCAAAAATTTGATGTATAAGTATCCATTTTTTATATCAAAAGGAGAGAGGTGAATAGGAAAAAATAATACTGTAGAAAGTTTTTTTTTGTAATGATGTTTTCATCAAAAAGACTTAGATGTATGCATGAAGTTCAATGAAGTTAATGAACATATATGAATTTGTGGCTTATTCTTTGGTATCAACTATCTGTGGAATTATACAATTATTGGGAAGTATGAAAAATTATATACAGGTAAAAGCTTCAATAATTCTATACAGTTCAAGAAAAACTTCAAGGTTATTAATTCATGTCATTCTTTACATTCTACAAATCTAAGTTGAATGCAACTAATTTGCAAATACTACGAGTCATCATCAACACTAACAACTTTAAAGTCACAACTATTGGTCCAATATTGATAAAAATATTGGGTATTATATAAACCACTACTATCACAACTATTGAAACATGCTCAACTACTGGGTCCTCTCCCCTAGATTAAATTAAGGAAAACATTATTGTAAACACAGTATGTATAGAAGAATATGAATGTAAAGGAAAATGGATATTAGCAAAACATAAATGTAAATAAAAGTAGTGTGAGTAGAAAATGAATCTAAATTGGTCTTGAACAAATAAAATCATACCCAATTAATATTAAGTTATATTGACCTTGTACTCATTGTCATTGTCAATCTTGAAGGTTACTTTGATGCCTTCTGTAGAAACTCTCTGGCCATGAGGCAACAGAAGGCGGGAAAACCAAGTGTATATTGATGACTTCCTGACAATCAAAAAGAAGCAAGCAACCAGTCAACCCTATTAGAACAGAATAATCTTATGAATTTATTTTATTTGTTTTACTAGCTAATGGATAGTGGACCTAGTTCTCTTGAATTGAGATACTACTAAGATGTGTTGACTACCGATATTCTGCTTCAATCTCTATAAGTTACTTTTTTCTTAAATATATTCAAGATAACTCTGCAAAAAAATTCCCTGATCTGTTAGAAATTATGCAGATTATTTTGTTAATACTTCTCCATTTTGATATTTTCTTTCAAAAATTCATAGAAAGATATGTAATGCCATATTTGAAACTTACATATTTTAATTTTACTAGTTCTGTAATTATAGGATATGATTCCAACAATTGTGAAACACATTGGCAATATGTTGGATGAATGAAGTAAACTATGCAATTGGCAGGTGTAAAGCCAAATTCCTTAACCCTTGCCAACATCCTTCTTGTCTATTCTAAAACATGTGCTTTGGAACAGGGCATGAATATCCATCTAAGTATAATGAAAAGGAGGTTTTTTTCAAATATTATATTACAAGAAGTTGAATGAATGTAAGTAGAGAAATTTTTGCATACCTACAGATGGTACAAAATTTCATGGTTAAGTGGAAGCCTCCCATCAACAACAAGATCCAAATATCCTTGTATCTGTCTCAAATGAGCCTCTAAACCCTTCAGAGCTGTCAAATTTTCCACTAACCTTTTGTGCACAAAAGTCAAATTTTAGAGTTATGTCGCCATTAAAAACAAAAGAAATAGAGCTTTGAAACCAAATCCACACACAACACAATGTGGTATTCATACAAAGCCATACAAACAAACTAAACTCAAAAGATTGGAATGGAAACAACTTCAAATTATGATGCAGATCATGGATTCACTTTACTCAACTGGAGGCACATTTCACAATAATAGGTTCTTCATCTAAAACATCTGTACACGGTTCAAATAGTAAAGAGATTGATGAAGGATAGAGGAATTAAAAAGATACTTGGTTGTAGTTGGATTGAAGGCCGTAAATTGGTACATGTTTTTTTTGTAGGAGTCATATCACATCCACAAATATGGCAGAGCTATGCAAAGCAAGATAAATTGGCTTGGAAAATGAAGGCATCATGGTATAAAGAACCATTTTTCTACCACCATAGTGAAAAGTTAGTACTTTCTTTCATCTTTGCATATTGGTTTGATGCTTCAAATGATGCATTTATTATATTGAAAAATGCATTACCTTATTGAGCTTCTCTTTGTTTCAAGAATAGTTTAATATTCTCTACTTAACAGGGCCAACACATGATGGTGGAAGCTCATCCCCCCCCCCTCACATCACTCTCAATTCCCCATACCCGATCATATAACATTAATAATTCATTCATCCATTAATAGCATATACCATTCATTCATTCATCCATTAATAACATATAACATTCATTCATTCATCCATTACTAACATATAACATTCATTCTTTGAGTTTTTACATATTATAAAAAATATGGTTGTCATAATATGATTACAATCACTTTTTGAAGCTAAAAAAAGTTGAAGTGGAGTATCATTTTCTAAATCATATGTCTCCTTCCCTTGTTCTTCTTCCCTCTGCTCATGATCTTAATGTACGCCTAGTCACTGTACTCACAACGTGGACACCACTGCAAGGGGGGGTTTGCTGCTATAAGAAGAAATGTTAAATTGATATGTTTTATTATTATTGTTACAAGTATTTCATTAATTAAAAGAACATTAGAGTGGTTCTCTTTACCTGATGGGTCCACATCATGTTCTTGAACTTTTGTTATAGACTCATGCTCAACATGTTGAACACCCTCTAAATCCTGATCTGCAGGTTGAAACATGAAAGGTTACATTAATTAATACACCAATTGCAATTAAATATGTTTAAAAGAACATTAGAGTGGTCCCTTACTGATGGGGCCACATCATGTTCCTAATCTTCTCTAGCCTAATCATGCTCAACATGTTGATTACGCCTACATGCTCTAAAGTTGAAACATGAAAGGTTACATTAATTAATACACCAATTGCAATTAAAGATGTTTAATTGTATTAATCCATACTGTGTTTTTGTGGTGCCACATGAATACATCCAGTACGGATGTTCATGACCTTCATCTGCAGTTGTGCTCCACCTCAAGGCTACATTCCAATGTCATGATATATTGCTTTTGTCTATTTAAAACAAATAGGCACATAATTACTTTATGGTGGAAATGAATATTGAATAGATTGCACAAGTATTCAATTTTAAATAAACTTTATTGAGTTTATTTACTTGCATGTCGGATGTAGTGGAAGATTGTGTTTTCCCCAGTCAAGACTCTTAGGCGCTCAACTTTACTTTTAGCCTGCCGGAAGGAAATCGTGTCCTCTGTGGCACTATGTTGAATTCGTGAGCTCCAGATTTTTGCATAAGATCATGAATTTTTGCTTCTATGGTGTGATAAAACCAAAATTGTTTGCAATTTATTATTTGATGCAATATTTCATTTATTGATACATAATTCATGCAACTAATTTCATGTAACCACCGAGCCAAGTTTGTGTTGCCGGTTTTTCTAGTCTTTCCTTTGTTTCCTTCGGATGTGTCGAGTAGCCTATGAAAAGTTTGGAAATACACTAGAATTATGTAAAAAGAAAGAGTAAGCAGTATATAATTACTTGTTGATAGTATCACATACTTCCTTGGCCCGGTGGTGTCTTTCCTTTTTTCTTTTCATCCTTTTCCTTTCCATCCAACACTAGGTCCTTCCACTCCCTCTTCGGAATCATGGGGGACACTCGTACTTTTTGTTCTTCTCTAAATGTGACCGTATTGGTCCCCCACATACTTTTAGATAGGTACCAACTTTCTAAGGACCTTATTTGATTGAATGTTTTATCACCTAACAACACAACTAAACTAATGAGCTATCTTTTAAATCTTGATTTTGGGCATTCCACCGTGTACATATGGTGGGCCCAAAGAGCTCCAATGTAATATCACTTAGATGTTTATAAAAAATATCATTTCCTGCAAAATGATCATGGGATCATTAGTCTAAAAAGAGTGATCAATAAGTAAATTTCAATTAGATTATATATAATAATAATTAAAACATTTTAAAGTACTTGGGACCTTCTCTATCTTTAAAGTAGTGTATATCCCAGTCCCAGAACCTGTTGATCGAGTGAAGCCTAAAAATTAGCAGTGGTTGTGGTTTACCTTGCATCTGAGAAAGCACCAGCAATAGAAAGCATAGGAGGTAGCATTCCTTCCTCCAGGTCGTTCTCAAAAAATCTCTATCCCTTCCAGTGAGTGCTAAACCATCTATGCATGTCTATATATGATACCCTGGGCTATTTGTTTCCCCCAGACCCATCAATCAGTAGATCCAAATTCAAAACCAATAGTTTCAAGGCCATTGCCCACAGTCAGTCAATAGCTTGGTGCAGAGCCCACATAAGGAGGGATAGAGACAGAGACAGGGACAAAGCTAAGTAGGGAGGCTTCAGTAGCAGCTTCAGAAGCTATTGCATTTTCCCCGAAACTGGTTCATCGAGATCCAGCAACAGAGCAAGCAGTTTGATAGCTTGTTGCAGATCCAGTTCCATATCCAGACCCATACCCAAGAGCAAAGCCATAAGCAGTAGCAGTTCCAGGTGAAGATCTAGATTCCCATTCCCAATGTGAACGCCTAGGAGGGAGAATTTTTCTTGTAGTGATGTGTAACCTCCACCAACATTAAATTTCTTCTTGAAAATATAATTACAATGTTAATATTAAATAAATTTATCACATGTCCCTTAGGATACTTTCCAAGAAACACAAAGACATAAAATTCCATAGTTCTACAAGGTAAATTTCACCTAACCTAACATAAAAGAGACCCATTCTTACTTTAAATTTGATTTAGATCCTTAATATAGGTCACCTACAACAATGAATAATTATGATGGCATTTTTCTTTAAAACCTTAACTTGGTGTTGGAAACCTAAAGTTATTGATGTTGGAGTTTTAAGGTGGCAACACTACTTAAAAACACAACATTCTTGAGCATGTGCATGGAAATAGGGTATCAAAAGGAGTTAAAATTTGTAACTTTTTTTTGTAAATCAATAAAAAATAATCTTGGATGAATAATTCAAGCTATCCATGATCAAAATTTGAAGATGTGATAAGAACATGATTAATAATGTTCATAATCTATTTTTTAAACTACTATTTTTTAAATGGTATAAATTAAGAGGGTTAAATAGGGGGAGCACATAAAATGGTCATATTTTTTCATAAAAATGTAACATTGCATTAAGTTTGCTCCCCTAAAATGTTAACTTTTAAAAATATTTCACAAACTCCTTCAATGAAAGTTAGTTAACATTATGTAGTTTATGTTTATTTTTTCTATTAGTTTTATATGAATATATATTTTTTTACTAATTTTCAAAGTGGAAACATCTTGAAAAATAAAAAAATTAAGTGTATTTCTCCCTTATTTTTGAAAAACTAATTGAAAATAAAAAATTTTAATATGTATAGAATGGAGTCTAGAATGTAAAAACATAATTTATTTCAAATTTGGATAAACAAATCAAAAATGACATCAACAAAATCATACATAAACTTTTGACAAAAAATAAAAACAATAATAATAAAATTAAACATAAACATTTTAATATATTCAAATTTTAGTATAATTATATGATTAAGAAGATAATAGAGAATGTAATGTTATGCCATTTTTTATAATAACATTTAAAAATGTGTAAATCTAATGGAGAGCACATAATTTTCTTATTTTTGTATGCTTTATACAAAACATATATCTAGGTGTGTCACATATAGGTCGCACACTTTGGGTTCCAATACAAGTTATAATGAACATGTTATATCACATACATATTTTGATTAACATAGAAAAATAGGGCAATGAGTTATAGTAAAAACATGATTTTGGACTCTTGTGCTCTTTTTTCTAATTTATTCTACATATTCTATGATATACAATCATACATTTTAATATTTTGAGGAATTACAATCATTGTTTGACTAATAAGTGTAGGAGAATTTAATCATGTCTTTATTTAAATTTTAAATTATCAGTATTACTTTCATATTTTAAATAATTTAAATTATTGTTTGAAAAAAATATTTCTATCTTGCATTGAAATAGAATGTTCTAAGTACATAATTTTTGTTTGAATTTAATAAATTCTCAATCATTATTTTTATTATTATGACAAATTATGTTATATTAATACATACTTTAGTATCATGTAAAGTAAATGATAAAAAAATCATAAACATTAGAGAAGTGTAAAGTTAAAAATGCGAAGAAAAAAGAACAAATGAGACAAATTTGTGAAAATAAGAAATTAAACTTTAAATTTAAAGATTTACATTTTTTGTCAATTCATTTAGATCTCAAAACATCCATTGGAGTCATGAAAGAGAAAAATTTAAAGAAACAAAAAATATGAATGAAAAAATTTCATGTAATTAGAAAATTGAACCTAGAATTGAATTTACATCTTTGTCATCTCAGTTTAATATTGTAGTAGATCTTGAATCAATAAATAATAGAACAATCATTGATGATATAATTTTAAATATGAATTTAAATATTGCACTAATTCATCAATCTATTGAAAACACACAAAAAAATACTAAATTATAAAGATAAAAAAATATCTAATGAATCAAATTGACCATTAACAATATTGCCTTAAATTTTATAAAAAAAAATTAAATTTTTAATTGAAATTAATGATATTTTAAAACTAATTAATTAAGATACCAAATACTGGGTAATGTTACATGAAATATTTACATCAACTATAATAAATAATCAAATAAGTAATTCTTAATAAAAAATAAAGCATTTAAAATGATAGAAATACTAATAAAAAACTTTGAAAGATATGAAAGAGTTAAGACTTGAATAACAACAAAGTACGAGCATGTTTTGATAGACTCCCACCAAAAGATAAAATCATAGTTGAAACTTTAAAATAACTTATTAAAAATGTTTGTCAAGATTGTAAGTTATATCTAAAATATTATTTAGATATGACTCAAATACAAATTTTCTTAAAATTATTAAGAAAATATCTTCAAATAAATATTAATCAAATGTATTTTGAAATGAAAAATTTGTTAAACTAAATGATACAATCATTACTTCTTGTTGTAGAATTCACATTATTTTTTTATGTTTATGATATTTTTGACATATACGTGTTACTTTACATACTAAGCAATATTTTGTAAGAGTATGATAATGTGTGTGTTATGTGTATGCAAGTTGGGTAAAATGACAAGCAATATCCACTTGGTAAGGATCCTCTTCAAAGTAGCAATGTGTCTCGTTTTTTTTTCTTTGTTGCTTTGTATTTTGTAAATTGTTTTTTGTTGCATCTTCTCTTTACAGATTTCATTTTGATATTTGATCCTTGGTGGAGATTGATTTCATTGCATTCAAAAGTGTTAGTATGCATCATAGTATCATAATCATAACATGTGCATCATAATCATATATCATAAATCATAACATGCATCATCATATATATATGCATGCTCATAGTAAATCATTATCGTCATCATAAATAATTATTCCTACCGTGAGATTGACTTGAGGCCTTTTTCTAGTTAATCTTTGAGGGGGCATCATATCCCCCATCCCATAGTCCATTAGGGAACACTAAGACATATCATCAATCTTTTTCTTTGAAAGAATGCTATAAAACATATTGTCTCAAAGAAGGGAAAAATATAGACACCTAAAAAATGACTAATACATTTTCATCTTATCATTTTTTCTATCTATATTAATTAAATATTTTTTAATTATTGAATTAAGCTAACATTTTCCTCTTTTCATCCATAATAATTAAATAGTTTTTAATTATTTAATTATCTTAATCTTTTTATCACATCTATACTAATTAAAAAAAAAATTATTATTTAATTAATTCATCTCTTATCATTTTCCCTCCAACATTAATTCAAATTTATCTTTGGTCCTCTATAATTATTTAATTTTAAAAATTTGTTTAATTAGCTAACGCTTCTCTTTTAAATAAATTAAAACTAATTAATTTAAATTAAATCTTTTCCACTATAATTAAAAAGTTTTCAAAAAAATATTTAATTAGCTAACACTCCTCTTTTAAATAAATAAAAAATAATTTATTTAAATTAAATATTTTCTTCTAAAATAAAAAAATTAATATTTATTTATTTCTCTTACTATCATTTTGAATTAATTCTTCTAGTCTTTCCCTCTATCAAATTCAAATTTTAGGTCTTACTCTATCTTGAGTTTTTGTATCCATTGATCTTCCAAACCAATCTTTAGCATTGATCAAATGTTAAGTGAAGCATATAAATAAGAAGCTTTCATTTCATTCAATCCCTCTAGCACTCTTCTCAAAATCCCCTAGCACTTTTATGATAAAAATCTCTCTAGCATGCTTATCACTATCAAGTATTCAAGCATTATCAAGCATTTTATCATTATCATTGTCAAGCATAGGTATCATTTATCTTTGAACATTGCATTGTATCATTATTGTTTCATATTTTTTAACTTTGAAGAGCAACCATCAATGGAGCAAATCAAGACATTAGCTATGATGAATTTTGTTGTTATCTAAGTTATATATTCTGAGCTAAGATCTTGAACTTCATTATGTGATTGTGAGAGTGTGAGTTTTTCATTGTTATTTGTGATTCACATTTTCATCATTCACACCACTTATTGAAATAAAAATAAATGGATTTACATCAATAATTGGATAGATTTGAATGAAGGAATAAATATGAATAGTTTAAACATGAATGGATAGATCATGATATGAAGCAATGAATTAGAAGCATATAAAACTACTTTGAATGATAGAAGATAAATTCTACACAAAATTAAACATAGATCTTCAATACTACTAACTTGTCAAACTCTCACAACTACAATATAATGATCTAACTTCTTAGCTTGAATGAAAACTTGTATGGCATAATTATAGCATAAAATCTCTTTTAAATATATTGTGCGAGCTATGATACCATGTAAGAGTCATAGAATAGACTCAAGAAATTAGGATCACTTACAAATCCAAAAACAACATTCCACAAGAGAGTAGCAATAAATGAATGTTAGATTATCTAATGAATCTATAATATAAATAATGAATCTATAATATAAATGGAATACAAGGAGATGCATAATGCACAAGATGAACTTTTCTTATAGGTAAAATAAAGATATGAAAAGACGGGATTATGAAAAATTTCACAATAATATGATATGAGACAAACAAAAATGTCCTAAAAGTTCTCTAAACAAACTTAACTAATTAAGTGAGACTGCAACCTAGATGGGAACAATTGAGTAATATACATCATTCACACCAACCCCTGCCCCCCCTTAAGTAAAATTTAGAGAGGAACAAATAAATACAAATATGCAAAGATAGATACCAACAACAAGGCCTTGTTAAGTACCCATCTACAAAAAATTATCACTAATAGATTAGTGAAGAAAAACTTGTAGGAAAAACCCTATCCAAAAGAGAGAAAACATGCAAAAAATGTGTACATGTACAAGTGATAGAATATGGATTGAATGTGACCTTAAAAGGACTACATCCATCCTAAATATACAACCAATATTCCCCTAATAGTAGATAAAGTGTGAAACTATATATTCCCCCCACAAGCAAGTAGCTCATGTGCCAATGAGAATGCTTGAAGATGAATGTTCAAGGTTGTCCAAAATTGGAAAATAAAATTTCTCCCCTTGGGAAGAAATAAATCTAATGGTGTATGCAAAAAGAACTCCAACTCCAAGGATAGATCTAATGAAATAATTCCTATGATATGTTCCTTCAAAAATTTCGCAAGGTTTTGTATGTCAAAATCAAAGGATGTCATAATTTAATATGGTGAAACTAATCCAAAAAGTAGTGAAGAGTCATGAAGAAAAACCTCCAAAGGCAAAGAAAATGTGATGAAATGTGTCGTAAATATCATCAAAGAGGAAATGGGTAATCCTAAG
>VDFB02011718.1:0-39977 GCA_007258455.2 Sequoia sempervirens
TCGAACGAACATAAAAAGTAAATAAAATGGAATTCAAAACAAAAATCAATCAAAACCAATGAAAAAGTAAATATTAAGATAAACATTAGCACAAGTTAATTTCAATTGAGTTGAAATAAAAATTTGGTTCAAAATGGAATTAGCTCACACATGAATGGCACACAAACTTGCAGTCATACACAATAAAACCATTAAAACTCAAATCAACCACTCAAATCCATGCTTCTTGATCATTCATTGAATACATAAAAATATTATAAACCTTACCTTGCAACTCAATGAGAGTGATGAAATACAAAATGCATGCCAAGAAACCCAATAAAATCCACTAGCAAAATACACCCAAATCCTATTGAACACATTCTAAGAATCTAGGAGATACATGAAATAATTAATGTTTAGGATTTTTAATTAAATTTTTGTTGTGATGTTGTCTCCAAAGAAGAAATTTCCTCCATCATATGCAGTATATTTAGAGAACCACTCCTTTCTAGGATTCATATGATAGGAGCAACCTGAATCAAGAAGCCAAGAGTTATCAACAATAGTATTAGAAGAAATGACTAATGCATCATTACTGTCATCTGATTTTTCTGTAGAAGCATTAGTACTCTTCTTCTTTCTCTTACAACCCTTTTTGATATGCCTAGGTTTTCCATAATTCCATCATTTTACCTTACTCTTACTAGGGGTTTTTGACCATCCTTTATTTACTTACCCTTTCCTTTCTTGTTTGCTTTAGATTTCTTCTCTTTAGGTCTACCTCTTACAAACAAGGCATCTTGGGAGCTAGTTTTAGATTTCCTCCTCATCTCCTCTAATAGGAGAGTAGCAATGATGTTGTCCATCTTTGGATCTACACCATTACCACTAATTTCAACAATTATATTTTCTCAAGAATCTAGTACTAAAGAGCAAAGAAATAAAATGCACTTATCCTCATTCTCAAGATTTACATCTATAGATGCTAACTGACTGAGAATTAAATTGAAAGCATTTAAATGTTGTGCTATTGTATCACCATCTTTCATTTTCAATGAATATAATTTCCTTTTTAGATACAACTTATTTGTTAGACTCTTTGTTTGATAAATGTCTCCAATTCTTTTCCACATTTTATATGCACTAGTTTCCACTGAAACATTAAAAAGAACAACATCAGCAAGAAACAATCTAATTTTTCCTCTTTCCTTTTTATCTAACTTATCCCAATCTTCATCTGACATAGTTGTAGGTGTCTTTGTCTTATTATTAACTGCTAACCATTGATATCTTTCTTCAAGAAGATCTTCCATTTTTAATTTCCACATTTCATAGTTAGAACCATTGAACCTTTCAATATCTAACCTTGAATTCATTGTAACAAAAACCTTAATTCACAAATCAGAAAATTACTAAAATAATAAGAGCTCCCACTAAGCCAATAAATCCTTCAAACTTTAAGAGAATGGAATCCCAATACTCTACCCAACCTCAGCTCTGATACCAAATGTTGAAAAATGAGGTGTTTTCTTAGCTTAATACTCTCTAAAACTTTAATATTGTTGATCCAAGTAAGCTCTTTCTTTGTTACATATATTATTTGTGGGTGATTATCTTGATTAATTCATTTTACTATTGTAGAATGAAGAGAGAAGTTGATAGAAGAACTAGACAGGATATTAGAAAGATTACACAAGATATAACGTGGAGAAACCCTTTCGGGAAAAAACTCCACCAAGAATTATTCTATTATTCAATCTCTGAATTACAATAGCTCCAGTTCTTGCTTGAGAATGCTTCTTCTGTCTTTACCAATCTTCTTCACACCTAAAAATAACAATTATGAAAACTCTCTTCAACTTGAATGAGATATAGAGATAATATGCAACCTTGTAATCTCCAAATGGTGATAATTACAATGCACAAGCTCAAGCCCTTGCAAAGGTATGCCATATTGCTTCAAGTTGAGTTATTCTATGAAGAATAAAGCTTACAACATGTTCTTCATGCATTTGGGCATCCCAAAATGAAGCTACAACTTATCCTTCACTTTGGTGATAATTCCAAAGCTCTTCCTCAAAGTTGGCGCCCATAAGTAATCCTACTTAATTAAGCCTTTAGAAATATCTTATCATGCAAGAGAGGTAAATCCAAGAAAGCATCTTGAGCGCCCAAGTTGGCTCCAAGTGATTTCTAGTTAATTGAAACATTTACTCAACACCATTCATGCAAGAATGGTCATCCCTTGTTAACTGGAGGTAGTCCCTGTTATCTGTCCTACAACTCAATGTTATTAGCCATGCATTCCAAGTTAACTGAAGTTAACTAACATACAACTGAATCTAGCTGAAGACAATTGAACCATAACTGAACTGAACTGATTCTAAATTGAACTGAACTGAACTAAACGCAAGGTGAGTGTCACCTTACCATGTGGGTGCCCCATGTGCCCCTATTATTTAGGAATTGCAAGGAATCTACTTTTTATCTCTAATTTTAATGATTCTAGAATGCATGTGACATTTGAAAAAGGTGGTTGCAAATTGGTGAAAGGGAATATGGTGGTTGCTAAAGGATCTCAAATTAGGAACTTGTTTAAGTTGAATACCTCCAATGTAAATATTTTATCAAATGTAACTGAGTTGAAAATACATGTATGCTATGGTACCATAGATTGGGCCATATAGGTGAAAAAGGTCTTAGGACCATTCTTAATAAAAAATTTGGTTGACAGTATTCCTAATTATAATATTGGAAAAAATGACTTTTGTGAGCACTGTGTGTTTGGAAAGCAATCTAGATCTAAATTTCTAGTGGTACAAATAGAGCTAAAAGATTATTAGACATTATTCACTCAAATGTAATGGGTCCTGTGGATATTGACTCTATTGGAAAATCTAGATACTATGTCACATTTATTGATGATGTCTCAAGATACACTTGGATATATTTTATGCATAACAAATATGATGTGTTTAATAAGTTTAAGGAATTTAAGGCTTTGGTTGGGAAACAATCAGATCTTAAGATAAAAGTGTTGAGATCAGATAATGGTGGTGAGTATTGTTCTAAGGAATTTGATGATTATTGTAAGCATGCAAGAATAGTGAGATATAAAACTACTCCATATACACGTCAACAAAATGGAGTAGCAAAAAGGATGAACCGAACCTTAATGGAAAGAGCTAGGAGTATGTTAAGTAGTGCTAAGCTTGAATGTTCCTTATGGGCTAAAGCGGTATGTACTTCTTGTTATTTAATAAATAGGTCCCCTAGTTCATCTATTGAAGATAAAACTCCTTGTGAGATGTGGTTAGGTAAGAAACCTAGTGTTGCACATTTAAGGATCTTTGGTTGTGAGGCTTTTGTTCACATGCCTCAAGAAAAGCAATATAAATTGGATCCTAAAGCACAGAAATGCATATTCATAGGTTATGGTGAAAATGTAAAAGGTTACAAGCTTTGGAATCCACTAACAAGAAAATTTTCTTTATCTAGAGATTTTATTTTCACGGAATTTAGAGCTTATTCAGGAGAAGAACAAAAAAAGGAGAAGGATACTTCTTGAATAGTGCATTTTGAGACAAATATTGAGAAGCAACAAGATGCACATGTTGAAGAACAAGTGGATGAATTGGAAGAAGAGAGTTCAAAGAGTTCTTCTGAAATAGAGGCTCAAGATGAGCATATTGAGGAACAAGAAGAAACTCCTTTGAGGAGATCCACAAGACAACAAAATCCCATTGATAGGTATAGCCCACCTAATTTTTGTTTTATTTTTGCTTTAGTGAGTACTAATGATGAACCTAGTTCTTACAGGGAAGCTTTTTCCTCAGACAAGAACAAGCTTTGGTCACAAGCTATGCATGTGGAAATGGAATCCTTGGATACTTGTGACACATGGGATCTTGAGATTTTTTCCAAAGATAGAAAGGCCATTGGTTGTAAATGGATCTTTCAAAATAATATTGGTGCAGATGGTAATCTCAAAAGGTACAAGGCTAGATTAGTAGCCAAGGGCTACTCCTAGAGTGAGGGAGTTGAATTTAATGAAATATTCTCTCATATTGCTAAATTAACTTCTATTAGATTCTTTTTATCCATTGTTGCTGCTTATGATTTTGAAATTGAGCATATGGATGTGAAAACTACTTTTTTTCATGGGAATCTTGATGAGGAGATTTATATGAAGCAACCTGAAGGTTTTGTTGTAAAAGGAAAAGAAGAATTGGTTTGTATGTTAAAGAGATCTTTATATGGATTGAAACAGTCACCTAGAATGTGGTACCATAAGTTTGATTCTTTCACATTAAAAATTGGTTATGTTAGGAGTGAGGAAGATCATTGTGTTTATATAAAAATTATTGATGATCAGATTTTGATTATTATCTTGTATGTTGATGACATGTTGTTTATTGGTAACAACAAGGTAATGATTAGAGAATTGAAAGCACAACTCTCGAGCACATTTGAGATGAAAGATCTAGGGGCTAAAAAATATATCCTCAGTATGGAGATCAGTAGAGATAGAGGTAACAAAAAGCTTTTCTTAAGTCAAAGCAATTATGTTGATACTATTTTGAAAAGGTTTAACATGCAGGATAGTAAACCAGTTAATATTCCTTTACCAATTGGCATGAAATTAAGTTTAGATATGAGTCCTAAATCTGATTTTGATTTTGAGGAAATGTCTGAAATTTCGTATGCTAGTGCAATTGGTAGTTTAATGTATGCAATGGTCTGTACAAGTCCAGATATAACACAAGTAGTGGGAGTTCTTAGTAGGTTTATGTCTAACCCTGGTAAAGAACATTGGACTTATGTTAAGAGGGTGTTTAGATATTTATGAGGGACTTTAGATTATTGTTTAGTTTATCATGGTTCTAATAATATTGATATTATGAATAGATCATTGGACATATAGGGGTCTGTTGATTCAGATTGGGTAGGAGATCTAGACAATCAGAGGTCGACAAGTGGTTATGTGTATACTTTGTTTGGAGCTATGGTTAGTTGGATGAGTAAGAGGCAGCCCATGGTTCACTTATCCACCAAAAAAGAAGAGTAAATTCCTACCACACAGGCCTCTAAAGAGGTAGTTTGGTTACAGAGACTTGGGTCAAGTATTGGTTTTAATTGCAAGCAAGTAATGCTTGACTGTGATAGTCAGAGTGCTATTTTTTAGCCAAAAATCCTATGTATCATGTTTGTACTAAACATGTAGATGTTCAGTATCAGTTTGTGTGAGAAATGGTTGAGAGTGGGAAAGTATTAAATGAAAATGTTGAAACTTTGATTAATGCTTCAGATTATCTTATGAAGCCAGTTCCTACAAATAAGTTCTCATGGTGCAGGAAGGCCATTGGGCTTGAGTCCTATACTTGATTTAAATTTATTATTCCTTGTTCAGAATAATTGCAATGTATAATGTCAAGTGGGAGAATGTTGTAAATAGGATGCCATTTAATTGCAAATCCTAAACATTAATTATTTCATGTATCTCCTAGATTATTGGAATGTGTTCAACAACACTAAGATCAAAATGAGATTAATATTTGATGAAATAATCATGATTATCGACATTTTTAATGAATTCTCAATGTAAAGAGCATGTGATGGAATCCATAGTGAGTTCCTAAATAATAGGGTCACATGGGGCACCCACATGGTAAGGTGACAATCACCTTGTGTTTAGTTCAGTTCATATTAGTTTAGTTTAGTTCAGTTCAGTTCAGTTCAATTCAGTTATGGTTTAGTTGTCTTCAGTTAGTTTCAGTTGTATGTTAGTTAACTTTAGTTAACTTGGAATGCATGGCTAATAACATTGAGTTGTATGATAGATAATAGGGACTACCTCCAGTTAATAAGGGATGCCCATTCTTGCATGAATGGTGTTGAGTAAATGTTTCAGTTAACTAGAAATCACTTGGAGCCAACTTGGGTGCCCAAGATGCTTTCTTGGATTTACCTCTCTTGCATGATAAGATATTTTTGAAGGCTCGGTTAAGTAGGATTACTTATGGGTGCCAACTTTGAGGAAGAGCTTTTGAATTATCACCAAAGTGAAGGATATTTTGTAGTTTTAGTTTGGGATGCCCAAATACATGAAGCACATGTTGTAAGCTTTAGTCTTCACATAATAACTCAACTTGAAGCAATATGGCATACCTTTTCAAGGGCTTGAGCTTGTGCATTGTAATTATCACCATTTGGAGATTACAAGGTTGCATATTGTCTCTATATCTCATTCAAGTTGAAGAGAATTTTCATAATTGTTATTTGCAGGTGTGAAGAAGATTGGTAAAGATAGAAGAAGCATTCTCAAGCAAGAATTGGAGCTATTATAATTCAGAGATTGAATAATAGAATAATTCTTCATGGAGTTTTTCCTTGAAAGGGTTTCTCCACATTATATCTTAGGTAATCTTTCTAATATCATGTCTAGTTCTTCTATCAACTTCTCTCTTCATTCTACAATAGTAAAATGAATTAATCAAGATAATCAGCCACAAAGAATATATGTAACAAAGAAAGAGCTTACTTAGATCAACAATATTAAAGTTTTATAGAGTATTAATCTAAGAAAACACCTCATTTTTCAACAAATCCAAGCTCTTGAATCACCAGAAACTCAACTTCTCTTCAAAAACTAAACTCTAAAAATTACAAATGAATAATGACATGGAAAAGCATATAAATCGCACCATAAATCTCCATAGAAGTTGGAATTAATGGAAATTTGTATGTACACAAAAATCAATTAATGAAGTGAAAAGACATTCAACGAGGTTTAGGGAATCCAAGGGAATGAGGATTTAGTGAAATAAGAAAACCTTGGGGAATCCATGAATCAAAATATTTTGAAAACATGAGGACTTCACGGATTCTATGAAAACCCAAATTTAGCAGACAAGAAAACTTCAGGGAATCTAGTCCAAAAAGGATTTATTTAAAACTGATTTTGGGGAATTTGGCTACCCATGGATTTAGCAAAATTCATGACTTCGGGTAATCCATTCCTTAGGGATTCCACAAAATACTCTCATACTTATCCAATTATGATGCTAAGTCAAATGTACCCATGAAATCAATGACCTCAAGCATCAATCATAAGATCAATTGTTGCAAAATGAACACCCCTAAAGTGCAAATAAAAGCATCAAATCTCAACGAGTGAAGTGAATCAAAATTTCAAGGAACCTATCCCTTAAGGGGAAAAGAAAAAACCTCAAGCAAAAACAAGAAAGAAAAGAGAGTCCCCACCTCCGATGGAGTGTGTGTGTGGAAGTAGCACAACAAGTACGTACCTATGTACTAGAACGATGAGCGATTTTGTATTAGGAAATTTAGTATGAGTCTAACTGTGCAAATAGGTGGTGAGGTAGATGTGCATAGTCCATCTACTATGAATTTTTTGTACAAGAAGTCAATTAAGTAGGAACAAAGGCTTAATTCTATCTCAAACTACTAGGAGAGAAATAAAAAGAGGCCTAGTTGGGTGCAAACCAATCAAGCTCCAAGGAAGCCTAGTGAAGGGAAAAATTTTCCAAAGTAAGGGGAAAAGGGATCTCAAAAAAATTGGAATGGGAAAAAATAATAACTTTAATTTCAATGCTGGTGGAAATGAAAATAACTCTGGTAGACAAATGAAAAGAGGGTACTAGTGAAAGGGTGTTATACATGTAGTGGGGACCATTATGCAAGTAATTTTCCAAAAAACCTTTCAGGGTCACAACCACATGGTAACCCTCTTCCATCTCGGAAAGTTGCATATCAACAAAATATTCATGTTGCAATGGATAATTGGCAAGCAAAGTACCAAATTATTCCAATGGAAGTATCAGGTACTTTTTCTAGAATTCCTACTTCAATTTTAATAGATACTAGTTCTATAGAAAAATTTATTTCTCCTATATTAGCAATTCAAATGTCTAGAAAATATGGCTACATGGAACATTATTGGATTGTAGAATATGCTAACCAAACAAGAGTTGAGGTAAGTCAAATTCTATTTGAAGAAAGAGTTGAACTTCCAAGTTTTTCAAAAAAAAGAATCTGTATGCATCTCCCTTAGGATCTTATGATGTAATCTAAGGTATGAATTAGATATGGACACACAAGGCCAAGGTAGATTATCATGCCAAAATAGTAGAATGTTTAGAAAATATAGGTAATTGGGTGTCAATGCAAGGAATTCCTAGAGACGTTAAGTTATGGTAGATATCTATTGTGTAGTTGCACAAAGAAAAGAAGAAAGTTTGTCAACTCTTTGCAATAAAAATGGAGAAGCTTGAGGAATGTAAGGAATTCAATTATCAAGATGATATAGTATATTATGGACCTTGAGACTTTCAAGATTTTGAAGAGGGTGAGGTAATGGAATTTGGAAAAACAAATATGGAGATATCCTATTTTATGAAAATTTGAGGATGAATTTCTAGAAGAATTACGTGGATTACCCCCTAAGAGTATATTTGATTTCTCCATCCGCATAACTTACTAGGTTTGAAACCTATATTGAAAGTACCTTATAGGATGACCATAACTAAATTAATGGAGTTCAAAGCATGATCAAAAGATTTTTTGTAAAGGACTAATAAGACCTAGTTTTCTCCCTTGGGAGTGCTAGTAAACTTTGTAAAAAAGAAGGATGGTACACTGTGCTTATGTATTGATTATTGGTTGCTTAAAAAAGAAATGAGAAAGAATAAGTATCCATTGCCATGTATTGATGATATCTTTGATCAAATGCAAGGAGTGGCAACATTTTTGAAGATCGGTTTACGTTCTTGGTATCATCAATTAAGAATCAAGGACAAAGATATTTACAAACTTTCTTTTAGAACTAGATATGGACATTATGAGTTCACAGTCCTACATTTTGGGCTAACGAATGCACCTGTAGAATTCATGAACCTAATGCAAAATTTATTTATGGACTCTTTGGGTAGATTTTTGTTAGTCTTCTTTGATGACATCTTAATCTACTCCAATAATGAAGAGGAACTTATCGAGCATTTAGAGATCATTCTTCAAAGATTGAGAGAGCATAAGTTATATGGAAAACTCTTGAAGTATACTTTATTCCAGAAGATAGTATAGTATTTGGGTGAAATAATTTCAGCTGAAGGGATTTCAATTGATCTAGTAATGATAAAAGTAGTGCTAGAATGGTCGATGCCTAATAATGTGCCAAAAGTTAAATTTTTTATGGGATTAGCGGGGTATTGCCATATGTTTGTTATAAGCATTTCAATAATAACTTTCCCCATCATGTCATTGCATAGAAAGGGAAATGATTTTGATTGATCTGAGAAATTTCAAGCAACATTTAACCAAATTAAGGAAATATTGACCACAACACTAGTACTAAAGGTACCATATTCAAATGGTAACTTTGTATTTATTATGGATGCATCAAGAGAAGGTTTGGGTGGATTATTGATGCAAGATGGGCAAGTAATAGCCTATGAGTCTAGGAAGCTAAAGCCTTATGAGAAAAATTATGCTTTGCATGATTTAGAATTGTAGTAGTTGTACATGCATTACAAATGTGAAGACATTATCTATTGGGAAAACCATTTTAACTCAATACCGATCACCATGGTCTCAAGTATTTGTTTACCCAACTTAATCTTAATGCTTGAAAAAGAAGGTGGTTGGAATTGATATCTGACTATGATTTCAGCATTAGTTATATCAAGGGGAAAGAGAATCATGTTGTAAATAACTTAAGTCATAGGAGACTTATCTCCTTGATGATATCAATCCAAACTGACTTCAAGAGTCAAGTGTTGCAAGAATCTAAGGGTGGTAAGTTCTATGAACAAGTCAAGTAATCAATCTCAAACAATCCAAAATATTGAAGGTACGAAGGATATCACTTCAAACCTAATGGATTATAAAGGTTTAAGGGAAGAATTTGTGTACCAATTTCTGGAGAATTGAGGGACTTGGTATGGGAAGAAGTTCACAATGCACATGTAAGAAAGGGGGACCAACCACATTCAAGGCCCTAGGTCATGGAGAGCCAAGATTGGAAGGATACCATAACTTACCTCACTCTAAATGGGTGTTTTGAAATGAGGGATGAGAATGATGAGGACTATAAAGCCCTTCGATCACTTTGTAGACCTGAAATCTAGAATGGGGCTAGGTGAGCTGATTTTTTGGTTCAACACTATACCTTAGGTAGCTCTTTTCCTAAGGAAAAAAGCATGGTTCTGGGATGATAGTGTGGCACACTAGTGTCTCTCAGGTGTGTTGGTGTCAATACAACTAGAGGACTAGAAACACAATATGAACCACCAGAAAACAAGCTGATGACCTAGCTAGTTATTTCTTAGGGGAACAAAACAAAACTATGAAATTGGAAAGATACAAACAAATATGATAAAGAAAATATATTAAAGCTAAGGAAATGAAGATAGTATCATAAAAGAGCCTATTCACTAGCTATCTCCAAATGCATGTCCACCTACACACAAAAATAGGGAAAATTGTTGGGGGCTATATAGGGATCTGCCTTAGTCAAACCCCTATTTTGGTGTTTCCACCTCCATGAATAGCCAAGATAGCAACGATAGAGAAATGTATAATAAAGGAGAAAAGAAAGTAGAGAACACAATAAAAACTACAAAATAGTAAAGTGCTACTATACCAAATCATAGAGGAGAGGAGTGAAAACATTATTGTGGACAAAGATTTTGGCACCACAAGACTCTTTAACACTTCTAGGGTTTTCCACCTAAAAGGAGAGAAGTATGCCAAAAGTTGCAATGTCCCCACTCAAGACTAATCCAAGTATGAATGAAATATGCCTAAATTTAATGCCCTAGATACAATAAACTAACAAAAGATATTGATTAATGAATGAAAACTAAGGAAATGCAAGGTGTTTCAAAACATAGTGTTGTATGCAAAAAACACCTAGAAGATGAATAGAAATGCAATCAAAGCATAACAGAAAAGAAATATAGAAAACATGCACCTAGAAATGTATCAAATACTAGAATGAACATTGGAAATGCTACTGATTCCAAAATTTTGTCCTACTGGGACACTTACACCATTCTGGGCGACCTAGTCCCAAATCTGGAAAATTGCACTGGAGCCCGTTTCAGCCAAATGGATATCCAAATCTATAGAAAAATTTGAAGAAAATGTATAGTGGAAATAATTCACCCAAGGTGGTGACTTAGTCCACCTTGGCTTTTCTTAAAATATGAAAGTGGAAATGGAAGCCCTCAATCTACACCTTTTGCTCCTCCAGGTGTCTGGTTCTAAAACTCTAATTTTCGGCACTGTAAGTGACTTTTTGTGGATATTTTTTACCAAGGCAATAAGGATATGTATTCAAAAAAAATTTGAAATTTTCTCCAATGATTTCCAAGCCTTCAAGATACCTAAATATACAAACACACAACAAAAGAGAGAGAAATGTTGAATGTTAGGGCATGGAGGTTTGCCTTGGTCAAACCCCTTTTAGGTAATTAAACCAAAAATAAGAAATAATGTAATTAGAGACTTTCCATGATGATAGATCTTGAATTTATACAACAATGGATGAAAAATCAACCTTTGAATGCCTTAGGAAGCTATCTTGATGACTTAGAATGCTAAAACCCTAGCTTGTTTGACTTGAGAGAGATAATAAGTGATGAATGAAATGATTAGGTTCATTAATTAGGGTTTAGAAGCTTGTTTATATAGGAAATCCACCTAAAATTCTAGTTAATTTGATCCCCAAGTCCGACATGGAGGAAAAATAAACTTAAAATCATATTTTCCCCCCTCAAACCTTGAAAATAGCCCAAATGGGACTAAGTCACCAAGCTAGGTGACTTAGTGCCACCTATATGGGACTAATTCACCTAGATGGGTGACTTGGTCTCATAAGGGCTCTTTTTCCAGTTGGATTGTCGGGGAATAATTTTTTTTAGCTTTTATGTTGATTTCATTGGGTCTTTGATCAAATTAAGCATCAAGATGCACAATATGGGGTCATAGGGGCCTATTAATGATGATGTAAAGTGTAATTAGGACTAGGGACATAAATTTCAATATGAAAGTGCAATTAAATACACTTTACAACATTAAAATGAGGTCCACATAGCATATAAAGACACAACATCCAATGTGAATGTGTAAGACACATTACAACACTAGATTAAAACTAAGTTTAATTTACAAGCCTTCTAGATTAATGTGAGAATGCAATTAAATACATTTTAAAATATTGAATTAAGGGAGAGATAGGTCCATGAGACTTAAGTACTTAATAAAAGTCAATAAAAGTGTGAAAGTTATTTACAACACCTTTACAAGACATGCATTTTATTCATTTTTCTAGGGTCCAAGACATTAAATCAAAGAAAAATCAAGCCAGAAGCACAAGGATGGCCTAAATAGGAAAAAGTAGAAGGGTTACTTTTTCAGTGTCTGCATTTAGCTCCCACTTTAGTGAGAGGAGTAACTTTCTTCAAACTCACACTAAAGTAGACATTCAAGAGGGGTCCAATTGTACCAATGCAGATGGTCTAGGATAACAAAGATGAAGGAGGCGATCAATCCCCTAGGATCCAGGATCCTACATCAAACCGACATAAGCACAAATGGACATGCACATGGTGAATGATATGTAGTAGAACAAGATACATGATCATGAAATGGCAATAACTATAAGGAAAATAAGTACCAATGAGCCAAAAATAAAAAGGGTGGATCAAGCTTCAACCATTTATTTGACATGATGTGGGTCAGATCTAGGTTGTTTGTCTAAAAATGCATACTCACTATGAGGCGACAAAACTCTTAGTTTTTCATCGAGTGAGAATTCCTAAGAGGTGAGATACATACGACTGATATGTGTTCATACACATGTGAGTGGCTATGGGGAAATTCACACCTGAAAATAGGCTTCCCACTCAACCATACCAAAGTTATACTTATAACTTTAATAAGGCACCACAAAAAATGATCTTCGAGCTCTATGAGGTGAGAAAAAATTTGTATGCTTGAAACTCATAGACATTATAAATGCAAAATAGTTAAAGGAATGTTCAAAGATATTTTTCTTAGTTCATGCAAGGTCTCATGTTAGGGAACATCATGCTTAATGTCTCCAAGAGAGGATAAGTGCAAATGGTCTCATCTTGTTTCCAAGAGAGCGCAAGTGTAAGGTCTCATCCTAGGTAACATTGTACCTAATGTTTCCAAAAGAGGAAATCGTAAGAAAAATAAAATCACACAATGAAATATAAGTGTCAATGTATGCCCCACTTTAAAATGGTTGCTAAATCAATTGCTATGAGCAATTTCTTTAAATTAGAAGAAGGAAACAAGAGAGCTTACTTGAAAACTCCAATAAGCTATGTCATGAAAAAGGTAGTATGTCACGTGTGAGCTGACTTAAGGCATGTTGTTATAGACACAAAAAAAGCAACCCTTCTAATTTTTCTCATGTTTAGCCGTTTCTGGTGATTTTGACTTAATATTACCTTTATTTAATGTGATTAACATGTCCACATTAGGTCTTGGACCCTAGAAAAATGAATAAAATTCATCTCTTGTAAAGGTGTTGTAAAGTGTTGTGAATCACTTTCACACTTTCCTAGACTTTCATTAAGTATTTAAGTCTAATGGACCTATTTTTCCCTTAATTAGATATTGCAAAATATATGTAATTAGACTATCACATTAATCTAGAAGTCTTATAAATTAAACTTGACTTTATTCTAGTGTTGTAATATGTTTTACACATTCACATCGGATGTTTGTGCCTTTCTAGGCTACGTGGACCTTATTTTAATGATGTAAAGTGTATTTAATCACACTCTCACATTGAACTTTGTGTCCCTAGCCCTAATTATCATTTATATCATCATTAATAGGCCCCTATAACCCCATATTATGCATCTTGAGGCATAATTTGATCAAATAATTGACTAGAACAACCTAGAAGCCTGATTTCTTCATTCCCGTACATTCCAACTAGAAAAAGAGCCCTTGTGGGACCCATTCACCAATCAAGGTGAATCGGTCCCATCCAGATGGGACCCATTCACCCTTGATGATGAATGAGTCCCATTTGATTTGTTTTTGAGGTTTGAGTGAGAAAAAATGGTTTTACAATAATTTTTCTTCATGTCGACCTTAGCGATCAAATTAACAGGAAAATTTGAGGATTGCCTATAAATGCAAGATTTTAAAACATAATTCATTCACCTAATAATTCATTGTCATTTTCAAGTTAAGAAAGCTAGGGTTAGGTCATTTTAGAGAGCATTCAAGATCATTTTTCAAGTATTCAAGGGAAGAATCTTCATTCATTGATGCAAAAATTCAAGATCTATCATCATGGAAAGTATCTAATTTCATTATTTCATGCTTCATTACATTATTTCTTCATTTTGGTTTAATTACCTAAAAAAGGGTTTGACCAAGGAAAACCCCCATGCCCTAACATCCAACATTTTTCCTTCTTTTCTTGTGTGTTTGCAGATTTAGGTACATTGAAGGTTTGGAAATCATTGAAAGATAAGTTGCAAAGTTTTTGAAGACATCCCCTTGTTTATTAAGTCAAAATATCCACAAAGGGTCATGTATAGTGTCAGAAATTAGAGTTTCAAAAGTGGACACCTATTAGGAATTGAAGTGTAGACTGAGGGCTTCTATTTCCACTTTTAGATTTTTAGAAATTTAGAAGTGGAATTACTCACCATTAGTGGAAAATGAGTCCCATTTCTAGGCCTATAAAGTGTTTTTTGTAGTTTTGGATACCCATTTGTCTGAAATGGGCTCTAGAATAGTTTCACAAATCTGGGACTAATTCGCCTGAAATGGATAATGAGTCCTTGTAAGCAAAATTTTCAAGATCAGTAACATCTCAGAAGTCATTTACAGTCTCCAACAAGTACCCAGGTGTACACTTTCTGTTTCATAGCTTTTTGTTAAGTTTTGTTTACATTTCTAGGTGTTTTTGCATATCACAATGTGTTTTCGAACAACTTATATTTCAATAGTTTTGCTTTAATAATCAATCTCTTTTATCCATTATTTTCATTTAGGACATTCTATTTAGACATATTTCATTCATATTTGCATTAATCTTGAGTGTGAACATATTTGGTTTTTACCCTATTCCTTTCCTTTTAGGTGAAAAACCCTATAAATGTTAGAGAGCCTTAGGGTGCCAAAACCCATGTTTACATTTTGGTGAACCTACTTTACAAATAATTTCTTGTCTTATTTGGAGTCCATCATCATCCTAGAATAACATTTCATTTCATTTTGCATTAATTAGATTACATTCTAGGGTTTCAAATTTTACATTAGTGAAAGTGCATATAGGTTGCATTTTTGCATCTTAAATCATTAAAAATTTCTAAAATTCTAAATTTTCATTTTAGGTCTACATCATACAACATAGAATACATCAAAATCAATCAAAAAGATCTAAAAATTATTAAAAAATCCCCACTGGGACTCATTCACCACCTTGGGCGAATTAGTCCTTTTTCAGCCCTGAAATTGCCTTTTATAGAGCTGAAAACCCTGGTTTTAAGCTTCTGTTGGCTTCCATTACATATCTGTATCAATTGGTTTAGTTTTTGTAATGTGCATTTCATTATCTAGATCTAGCTTAAATGAGCTCATTTCATGCATGGTTTAATTTCAAATTCACATTATCGCATTGTTACATAGCATAATCAGTCAATTATCATCCTTAAACATTTGAAACATTGAATTTTACTTTTGCATGTTTTCTTTAGCATAGTTACATTTCAAGTTTGTAGAATACTCATTACCTAATGTTTTCATTACAACAATCTATAGTTATCATATTTCATTTTTTCTTTTCTTTTGGGTCTTATTGCATGTTATAAGCAAGTTTTGTCAGGTGCATATGATTATGAGGTCCTTTAACCTCTCTTTTTGTCCGTCATTGATCCCTCTCCTAATATCCCTTCTATGAGTAAGGTTTGTATAGTGAAAGAAACCTTAGATAATCATAACAATCACATTTTTTCTTCTATTATCTCTCCTACTTGTGAAGAAGATATTATATAGTGTTAGAAGAACCAATTGATGAGAGTTTTGAAAACCTGAGTTGTTTCTCTCCTCTTACCTCTCTTATTAGAAAAAACCTTACTAAAAGAGAGGACATCAAAATAAGTAATCATGATGATCGCACAACACAACAATAAGATGAGATTATATAAACATTTCTAGACATTACCTTACCTATTCTCCATAACATGATAATCAAACTTCTTCTAATATCCCTCCTCCATGCGAAGAGGATAGGTTGGTGTTAGAAGATATACCTATTAAAAGTCATTAAAGTATTATCACTCCCTTCCCTAATGTTCCTATCCTATGGGATAATCTATTTGGTAAACATGCAAACAATATTGGTCCTTCTTTTGATGCCTCCCCTATTTGTGATGAAGCAACTTTACAAACTCCAACCATGGATGAACACATTACAAGCTCTCCTTCTAGGGTAAATAATATGAAACAAGAGAATAAGACATTATGGAAACATGATAATCAAATAGGCTCTTCTCCTCATCTCCCCATTATCAATCAAAAAGAAAATTCAACCATTGATAACTCCCTTACTTGCGATGAAGTCATTTTAGAAGAACCAACCCTTAAATGTAAAGAACATGTGGTTTGTAGTTCTTCTCACAACTTTCCTCTTAGGGAGGATATTATGGTGCAACAAAAACAAATAATTGACAATAATAATATTATGCCCTTAAATGAGAGGAAAATCCCACGTTAGACTCTCATTCACCAAGGTATGTTAATATTATTCAGCCTCAAATCATCCTTTATCCCCCTTCACACAAACCTAAAACTCAAATCACACGCGAATTTGTCCTTTACCCACCTAAGAACAATGTTTCGCAGAAATTGATTCATACTACCATTGTTCAAACATATAATGCTAGAAATAATCTACAACCACAACAACCCACCCCAATACCCTTACCATTTCCAAATCCCATTTTTTCTAGAGATCCTTGATTAAATTCATACATTAAGGAGTATGATCTTGTTGAAAAACTTAAGAATACTCTTGCAAAGATATCCCTATGGGATTTAATTCATAATTCACCTAACTATCATACTATGCTTCAAATGGCCTTACAACACGTTCTTGTCCCTTCTAATGTGCAACTGAATGACATAGTATCCATGATCCAAGGAATAAATGTTGACATTGTTTTCCATCAAAGTGAACCCCCCCCTTTGGAAATACAAAAATAGTTTATGAAGCTTTCATGATCATTTCTCAATACAATTGAATAGGGATAAAGTGAACCCTTGTTGACAATGGCTCAACCCTTAATGTGTGTAGCATAGACCTCTTGGATAGGCTTCATGTGGATAAATCAAACATTCAACCTGATTCTTTATTTGTTAAGGGATTTGAAAATGTCAAAAGGACACCAATTGGTGTGATCACTGATGAGTCTAGTTTATGGTTTAATTTTGGTATAATTTATGATCTAGTTGTTGAAGTTGTCATGGACCTTGATGGTTGAATGTTGATATTTCCTCAAAACCTTAGACATTGGGCCTAATTTAATTTCTACAAATATTTAATGAAATTGACATGTTATATGGACTATCTGTGTTAATTCTACATGTGGATTAATGAATGTCCTTTAAGATAGTTCCAGATGTGCAATTATTGTTCATACTAATATTTCCATGCAGATATGATTAGAGGCCACTAAATTGAAAAGATTTTGCTAGCTAGTCATTCACCGTAATTTTCAACAAAAGGAATCATTCAAAGGTCAATGGAGGTCGACGACGGGAGATTCCTCATGCAAATCAAGTTGTAACCACCTTGTAAATGGTCTTTAAATTATTGTTGAGTGAATATAGGTGTTACTGTTGTGCTAAATCTTTGTTGAGGCAAGCATGTCTAACCAGATTTTGTGCATGTGTAACTGCCTCTCCACTTTTCATGCTTTCCCTAAAGTGGCATCCTCCTAATCTGTTGGAGTTGGCTACCTTGCTAGGTGATTAGTTAGTAGCTTCTTTTCCTATAAATAAGACTTAAATGCTCCTTCTCAAAAGGTTGCGAGATCTGATGATGTACTTGCATTCTTAGTTTTCAGTAACACAATTACACTACTCTATTGTACTCATGTTTTCCAATGAATAAAATGAAGTTATAAGTCTATGCATTTGAGTTTACAATAGTTTTAAAGGATACTCATCCAAGGGAGCCCACTTGGTGAGCATTTTGTCCTTTAGTTTAGTTTAGTTTAGTTTAGTTATTACTTTATTTTCACTAATTAGTTAAGAATCTAGCACTGACTATTCTTGCAGCCACTAGAATTCCAATCTGCAACTATTCCTGCATCCAAAGCAAATAGAGTAGTCTCTTGTTTGTTTGCTCAGATTTTCATTTATGTCATGCATTTCAGCTTAGTACAGTTGTTGGTTGATGTTCAATATTTATGTTATTCCTTTCCAAGCAATTTACCTTCAACATTATTCGTTTCTTAGTTGTAGAATGAATATGGCTACTTTGGATCCTTAGTGCATATACTATGCTAACCCATTTCAACTTCACGTCCCTAGGTTGACAAGTTAAATTCACCTTAATGATGATTGAAATGGCTATTTAGTTTAGATTTCCAATCTTTGAATCATAGTTGTAAGGGCTTAGTTATTTAATCATTGTAGGAATCCAACATTTTTGGCGTCGTTGCCAGGGATGGTGTCAAACTAGGGAGTTCTTTGGAGTCATTGATAGATTTCTTCTTGTAGTATTTCTGAATTTTTTTGGTAGTATACCCCTCATTTAGGAAGTGATGACTCCCCTTATTCTTTACCAATTCTTTGTGTGAGTTGGCTGATAGTGAGTTGATACCGCATGCATAAAGGAAGGAGAAGAGATGCTTATGGGAGATTCCTTCCTAATAATCTTGATCCATTCTAGCTAGTTGAATATCAAAACCTGCCAAGAGAAGAAGAAGAATAAGATCCACACCCATTTGCTGATGCATTTCTTGATCTGACTAGTTCTAAAATTTCCACTGAAGATCAAAATTAGCTTGAGAATCCCTTTGCTTTGGAAATACAACAAGCAGACATGGATGATGCAAATAGAAATAGACCTAACCAACTGTCTTTCCCTTTCCTTGTTTCTCATCAGAATGAAGTAGAAAACCTCAAAAATATCCCTGCTTCAGTCCTTCATAAGTTCTATGGACTCGTCATAGAAGATCTTGATACCTTCTTGTTCGAGTTTGACATACTCTGTAGGAGTTATGACTATACCACCGATGCCCATAGGCTCAAGCTATTTCCTACCACTCTAAAAGAATCTACATTAAGATGGTTCATGAGCCTAGAAAGAAATAATGTGGAGATTGATGGAACCCTCAAAAAGTTGTTTTTCCTTGTTCCATGTTAAATCCCTTATTGCATTTGGATATAGTGTTACTATCTACAAAGGCTTACAATATTCTATTGGGCCATTGATCCCTGTTACCCATTGCCAACTATTTTAATGTATCTTTAGTCATTCATTGTCACCTGGTAACCGACCCTTTCTAGCCAAGGTTTGGACTTTTCTATTTTATAAAATTGGGTAAGGATCCTTGAGTATTTACACTCTTTATATTTTATAACTTAGAGGTTTGCAAGTTAATTTTTGTCCTAGGTAGTCCCCTTCATAAGAACTTATGAGCACGTGCCTAAAACTTTCACTTAAGTCCCAATGGCCCTTGTAACTATATTGCTCATCACTGATTTATTCTTAAGTATACACCTTGAACTAGTGATGAATGATGAGCAATACTTTCCTTTGATATTGCTCATCACTAATGGCATCCAATCCCTCAAATTTATAATAGCAATGAGAGATTTTCTTAGCCTTATGCTCTTATCGCCCATCATGGATGGTCATTGAAAAGAAAATTTGTAATAACGATGAGAGATGTGTTGTCACACCATACGATCGTGGATATGTTGTAAAAGGTAGTTTTCACATTAGTGATGTGCAATGAACCCTATAAATAATATAAAACATTCATCGCTAATTGCTTGCACAATATATGAGGACAATTAGTGATGAATGAAGGCCTCATCGCTCATCATGGATTTATCTTAGAACTTAAGTTCTAAACTAGCAATGAGTGATGGGTGCCTTCTAAAATGGTTTTTATTTCACTAATTTGATATGATCTTATGGTCAATTTCTTTGGTGCCATTTGTTTTATGCAAGTACATGTGTCCAAGATTTGATGTTTCCACAATATCTCTCATCGCTAATGGGATCCTAGGGATGAAATTTGAATTGGAGATGCACGATGAATTGATAGATGTGATCGAAAGTCGGGCCATAGAATCAAGGGTTAAATTCCATCTTAGAGATTTTTTCATCATTGATAGAGTCAGGTGAAGATAAAATGGATTGGCAATAGGTGATAACCATAAATGGAAGGAGCAATGTGGCAACATCCTAGGGATTTCACACAGATTAGAAAAGAAATCGATGAAAGTACTGGAGGAACATTGATAAATCTTTAAAGCAGGATGATCCAGTGAACATAAAGCCATATCATAAGTAACTTCATCGCTAATGACCACCTCAGGATTAGGGAAGGATTAGCAATGAAGCGAGGAAGCATGCAGGGAAATTTTCTCTCTTAACTGGACTTATGTACATTGTCAATATTAATGAAGAGAATGGTTTAGGTTAGGGATACATGTTGATTGAAAAATCACAACACTTGAGCTGGCATTGTTGTTCCCCAAGGATGAAGTTTTAATTGCTTTAAAAGTAACAGCTTAGATTTAATCTTGAGCTATAAGTCACCAACTTGCTTGCATAAGGAGATTTTGAGTCATTAATCTTGCATGCACTTCAAATGGCCTATTTAATGAAGATTACTTGAGTAATTTTCCATGTCATAATTCATTTTGCAATGAATGAGGGTCGAAGGTTGATAAAGAAGTGTGTTGGAATTGAATTCTCCTAAGAAGTGTGTAGACATTCTAGGAAAGTAGGTCTATCATGATGATTCAAGAATCTGAGGGGTTGTGTTTGTTTAAGCCTAAGGGAGGTCTTGGGAATACAACTGGAATGCATAGAACTCCTGATACACCATGTAACAAGGTGTGACCCTTGGTCTTCCTTACAACACTAGTGCTTGGGTTTGTGACATGGTCTAACTGCCTCTTGTGGTTCTTAATCGAAGCTTGTATCGGGCATTGATAGGTCGATCTTTTGGTGCAATGGCAAGTCCAAAAATTAGTATCAGAGCTAGTCATAGGTTCAAACCACACACTTGTGCTAGAGGTGATTGTTGCAAGGTGTGACCCTTGGTCTTCCTTGCAACACTAGCACTTGGGTTTGTGACATGGTCTGACTGCCTCCTGTGGTTCTTAATTGAAGCTTGTATCGAGCATTGACAGGTCAATCTTTTGGTGTAACAAGTCCAACATGCCAAAAGGAAGAATAGGATCAAGGAAATTCAAGGAGTATAGTACCAAGGAAAATTACCATCCAAGAGAGTAGATAGCTTCAAAAGAATTAGTCAAACATAGAGAGAAGAGGATGGTAAAATATGAAAAGAGGGCATGGATGGAGAGTGAACATTATAAGGCTTGTCCAAAGGAATGAAATTTTCCATGTGAGGTTCTTAATAACCCTTCAAATAGTGAGGGTGACACTAAATTAGAGGGAAAATATTTACCCCTCTCCCTGGTACTATCAAGGAATCTTGATAATGAGGTGGTGACATTTTCTTCAGTCCCATCATGAATAAAAAAGGGTGAATATCCTTTAAGGTTGATAACTCAGAGTGATGATTATGCCCTATTTTTGTTAGGATTGTCCTATTCAACACTCATGTGATTTCTTGTTTCATGTGCTAAGGTGGAATGTTTTTGGGTTGGTATGTAGGAGAAGTACCAAACTAGCTAACCTTGGTGGCACGTATATTGTATCCAAATGATATATAGATTTGTGTTGGAGCTGCTATTGGAAAATATTCTTTGGTCAACAAGGATGAGGATTCAACACGGTTACAACAAACTCTAATTTTCAAGAAGCTATCATGTCTTCATTCAGGGAATGCGGAATGTGGTCTTTTACTCTTCCATTTTTCTCAAATGATTGCATGTAAAAAATTGAGAATATCTCAAATTTTGGTGCAAATGAAATGAAATGAAATGTAAATGTAATTAAGTCTGATGGTTGTTGCTCCCTTATCCTATAAAAGGGGATTTCAGGGCTTATTACAGAGGTCAGATTCTAAAGTCTTAATAGGGTTCTAGGTAAAAGCTAAGTTCATAAAGGGCACTTAGGATAGAATTCTGAAGTAGGCCAGTAGTTTGTCTTGGATAAGAAGTCATGTATGTAACGATCTTAAACATTTTTTATAGAAATTACTGATATCAAAACAAAATATCAGTTACAAAATTGATACTCTCCTATGTATGTTCATTTCAAAGTCATGAATGAGAAATAGTAATGGTGTTATCATTTGTCTTCAAATATTTCATTTGAATGTATTACTCTGTTTTCAGCTTTAAGTCAAAGAATTAATTAAAATTCTTGAATAGGGTCGTGTAAACTTTGTAAGGAATGGCTTAGGATTACTAAGAAGTAAATGTTTCTTGCACAATGAGTTTTTGTAAATGTAAAGCAATACGAAAATAGTTTGTTTCTCTCTTAAACAAGTGATTTATATATTATTGATCCCCTTGTGTACTTGACTCTGTTGCCCCAATTGATTAGTCACTGGTCATTTTTTTAGAAAATCTTGCATGAGATGAACAAATAGTATTCTTGGATCTACACTTCCAAGAAGATAATACTTAAATAGAAAATCTCTCCAAGGATAGTAAAAGTGGAATTATTTTCAATTCCTAGCAGAAGGCTAATCCTTCATTTGAAAATCTACCAAATATTCAATGAATTTGATTTCATCTACTACAAAAGGAATAAATCTATGTATAAATGTGTTACTAATTGATTTTATTGCATGAAAATGCAATTGGGATTACCCTCCTAGGTTTCACAGAGCTTGAAGTGAAGGCCTGAAGTGAAGGAGTACAGACTTTAAAATCCTATGCTCATTGTGTTGGCCACTAACCTAACAATTCTTCATCATAGGAGTTGGCAAATTTTTAGAGAATTGTTTGGTTCTGTTGGAAAAATCACCAACGAAGACATGGGATAACATGAAGACAAAATTTCTTGAAAAATCTGAGGAGTATTGTAGGGGAAGTGACATGAGAGGAGATGACATTTTTAGGATGCAGCAAAAGGAAGATGAGAGCCTGGAGGATTACATTACAAGATTTCTATTTTTCTTGCAGAAATCTCCACACCATACACTCACTGAAGACTCACCAAAGTTGCTTTTCCTAAGAAGAATTAATGACACCTGCATTGATTCCTTGGACCTGATGGGAGGAGGAGATATCTCCCAAGTTCCTTGGGAGGATATCAAGAAGATATGCCAGAACTACTCTAGGGTAGCTTCAAAGAAAGGGAGAGCTTACCAATCTTCTATGGTAAGTCATCTACTAGTGGAGTTTCAAGAATGGAGATTACTCATTTGCTAGAAGGCTTCAAGAAAGAAATTATAAACAATCTAGCTACTTAGCTGGATGCACTTTAGGCAAAGAAGAAACAAGAGGAGGCAGAGGCAACATTGGCAGAGTATTGCCCCATTGCAGATAAAAGGACTTCAAATGCAAGATGGTAGCTAATATTGAAAGCAAGTAGATTGCACCTAAGTTCAAGACAATTCAAATTAAAGAAGATCAAGTCTACTATGTTGCACAAAGGAGGCTTTGGGCTCCAAGACAAGGTATGCCACCAGATCCACTCTCTTTTGTTGGGCCATATTTCAATTCTTATTCACCTGGTAACCAATGGCATCCCCCATATCCATCCAATTATGGAGGATATCCACCACAACCTTGGGGTAACCCTCCAAATGCTTGGATCAGTCATCAAAACTCTTCAGCCCAGTTGTAGCAATCTCAGGGGAATTGGCAGCACTTTCAAGGACATTGGTAGCCACCTCTAGGAAATTGGCAACAAACAAATCAATGGAAGGGACAACAATGGCCAACCTAGAAAACCAATTACATGTAGCCACCTTCTCAACCCCAACAACTTGCTATAATTCCTCCTCCTACTAATCCAAGCTAAAATCCACCTAAACCTACTCATCTACTAGCTCAACCCACACCCAATCCAAATAACAAACCATAATAGCAGCCTATATACTTTGTTGATTCAAATCAATTCCCTACATATGTTGTGAGTGTGAGTGACATCCACTTGTGTTAATGAACTAATTTACTAGCCCCTTCCATGCCCATTATCACTGAGCTTCCTATGGATGAAGAGGAGCCTCTAAATACCCCCATTCAACCCAGTGCACTTAAAAATCTTGAACCAGTTCCAATCAAGCAGACTACACAAACACCCCCATTTCCTCAAAGCTTGGAAATTGTGTAGGAAAATGAAGAAAAGGACACAAATTTTGACATTATAAATTAGTTGAAGCATATATGTGTCCAGATACCCCTATTCAAGCCATAAAAGATGGTCCAATATATGGCAAGGAAATCAAGGAAACATACCTCAAGAAGCCGGGTAGGAAAAAGAAAAACCCCACTATGGTTCATGTGGTGGGACAGCTAGCTAACATCATGCTTGGGAAAGTGACTGTCCCTAAGTACAATGACCAAGGTAGTCCTATGGTAGGTGTTGTTATAAATGGGATGCAAGTAAAGAATGCTCTAATTGACTTGGGGGAAATAATAAATGTAATGACTAAGGACATCTTGCAACAACGAAGCATTGCAAGCATGTGATCTATTCCTATTATCCTATAGCTTGTTGATAGTTCTACTATTAAGCTTGATGGTATAGTAGAGGATCTTGTGGTAATTTTAGACTCCTGGGGGTACCTAGCAGATTTCATGATTCTTTCTCCTAAAGCTACACTAGGCGGGTATCCCATTATTCTTGGAAGGCTATGGTTAGCAACAATAGATGCATATATTGGATGTAGGATAGGAGACATGAATATTTCTAATGGGAAGAGCACCAAAAATATTTCTCTTTATCCTCCTACTCAGCCATCCCATGATGAGGATAATCTTGTATGGCCACATGTTGGTGAAGAGGCCTGGGAAGTTAATTCTGTGGAAAAAGTTATGATGTTAGGAAGAAGCTCTTTCATGCAGCTTCAAGATGAAGATGAAGTATTGGCTAGCATCATTCAAAATAATTGTGAAGTGGAGGAAGCATCAGCTTCTCATTCTATTGCTCCAATCAAGAAACTTATGCCTACTCTTCCTACAGTCGCTCTTCCTACAAATGTTCTTCCTGTAGCCACTCTTCCTATAGTCACTCTTCCTACAACAATAGGTATGTTCCATACATTTTTTCCATATGAACTCAAGGTACCATGTATTAATGAAGCAGCTATAATAGAGTTAACTACACAAGTACATGTGTCAAAAGGAAAATATCCAAATATTAACAACAAACTAAGTGAAGAACAAAAGTTGTAAGAAAACTTACTTGGGACCCAATAGAATGCATTTGCATGGGACTATTATGATATGAAGGGATTGGACCCTAAGCTTTGCACTCATAGAATTTACATCAAAGATTATTGCACCCCAGTTAGACAACCATAGAGAACAATTAACCCTGCACTAAGAGAAATTGTAAAAGGAGAACTACAAAAATTTCTAGATGCAAGATTTATCTACCCCATTTCAAATAGCCAGTGGGTGTCTCCATTGGTGATTGTTCCCAAGAAAGGAGGGAAATGGCGAATTTTTTTTATTATAGGGAACTCAATGCTGCCACCAAAAATGACCATTTTCCCTTACCCTTCATAGATCAAGTATTGCACTCACTTGCAGGAAAACAATACTTTCTTTTCTAGATGGATTCAATGGCTACAACCAGATCCAAATTGCGCCTGAGGACTAGGAGAAGACTATATTTACCTATCCATGGGGGAAAATATGCCTACTTAGTACTTCCATTTGGCTTATGCAATGCACCTGAAACTTTTCAGAGGGAAGTCGTTAGCATATTTTCAAACATTTCTTATGATTGCATGGAAATTTATATAGATGATTTCACCACCTATAATGTTGATTTCAATGAAGTATTGGAGAATCTCAGAAGAGTCCTACAAATATGTGAAGATCACAATTTATCTCTAAATAGTGAAAAGTGTTTCATGATGATGCAGGAAGGTGTAGTTCTTGGCCACTACATCTCTCATAAAGGAATTCAAGTTGATCCTGCAAAGATTGAGGTAATAAAAAATCTTCCCACACCTACAAAAGAAAAAGATGTTAGGACTACTTTCTTAGGCCATGTAGGATATTATAGGTGGTTCATCAGGGATTTCAGCAAAATAGCAACATCATTATATACTCTTCTCACAAAAGATGCTAAATTTCAATGGAGAAAAGACTATGGCAAAGCATTTTTTGATTTGAAGATAGCTTTGACTCATGCTTTTGTACTCAAAGGACCTAATTTGGAGATTCCTTTTCATATTCATACAGATGCATCAAACTATGATATAGGAGTAGTTTTAGGACAAAAAGAATGAGCTATTGAAAATTCCATTTATTTTGTCAGCAAAAAATTGCAAGGAGCTGAATTCAACCATATAGTGATAGAAAAAGAAATGTTGGCAGTAATCTATACCCTGAAAAATTTAGGCACTACATAATAGGCTATCAAATATTTTTGTACACTGATAATGCATCCATTAAATATCTCATGAATAAACCCCTGATCATAGGCAGGAGGGCAAGATGGTTGTTGTTGATGCAGGAGTTTGACATAACCATTATGAATATACCAGGGAAGGCCAATGTTGTTGTCAATTTTATTACAAGGTTGACTACATTAGGGGACAACCAGGCCATAGATTATTGTCTTCTTGATGAGCATCTATTCTCCATCAGTGTGCAAACACCCTAGTATGCTGACATAGATAATTATTTGGTCATAGTGAGAGTTCCTCCTCACTTCTCTCCAAAAGAGAGAAGGGCACTCATTGAAAAATATTTTCCTTTTTCATGGATTGTTGGATGTTTTTCTTATACTGGACCAAACCATGTCATGACGAGATGTGTGAGGGAAGATGAGACATATGATATTTTGCATGCATGCCACAACAAACCATGTGGAGGGAATTTTACAGCCAAGAGGACAATAATGAAGATTCTAAATATAGGGTATTACTGGCCAACACTCCACAAGGATGCAAGAAGGTATATAATAAAATGTCATCAATGCCAGAGGATGGGCAGACCAACCAAATCAGATTAAATGCCACTTTTCCCTTAGGTAGTAATCACTCCATTTGACAAATGGGGACTATATTTTGTAAGACCCATTGACCCTCCATCAAATGGTAAGTCTTATATCTTAGTTTGCATTGATTATGTAACTAAGTGGGTAGAAGTTAAGGCCATGAAGCATGTAAGAGACAATAATGTTGTTTAATTTCTTTATTAGGAGATTTTCACAAGGTATGGAGTTCCAAGAGAGATAGTGACTGATCAAGGGGCTCAATTCACATCAACCCTTGTTGCAGCACTGGTCAATGAGTACAACATAAGACACAATAAGTATATTCCTTACCACCCTCAGGCTAATGGCCTAGTTGAGGTGACTAATACGGAGATTGAAGCCATCCTGACCAAAACAGTGGTTTTTCATAAAAGGGATTGGGAAAATAGACTACTAGAAGTTTTTTGGGCCTATAGAACTACCTAGAAGACAACTACAGGCTTCACTCCTTTTGATTTGTTTTATGGGAAGACAGCTATGATTCACATTGAATTTGAACATAAGACTCTTAGTACTGTAGTAGACTTGGGGATGGATATCTCTAAGGCACAAAGAGAAAGAATCATGCAACTGAATGCTTTGGATGAGATGAGGAGAGTGTTGAAAAACAAGGTGAAGAAAGCTTGCAATATGAACTTAAATGTGTGAATGCAAATCTGAAATATGTAGATTAACCTTAGCCTTAGTGTGAAGAAAGAATGAGAGAGAGATAGAACAATATAACACATGCAACAATAGATTTACGTGGAGAAACCCTGAAGGGAAAAAACTCCACCACCGAAAGAGAGGCAAGTATATTACTGATAATCTTCAATATTACATGCAGCAATAGACTTCTCTTATCACTCCCTATAAATCCAGCAGCACCCTGTTACCCTGCAAAACTAAATTCTAATAACACTAGCTCAAGGCCCCAATTTATAGAGATTTGTGAGGATGAAAACCACCATGGTTTCACCAAACAATAGGCAGCAATACCACCTAGAAAAACCCACGCCTCCCTCCTTGAAATGGTCAAAATACCAAAATGTATCTTACGAAATGCTCTTGAAAAGATGCTTTGTCATAAAGAATCTTTTTATGCATGGTAGCACAGGGGTCTAAAATAGCATATTACATCATAGAGAATGCGTCATCTTGTCATAGCATCTTATGACAACTTGCATACATGTCATAGATGCTCTTCTTCTATTTGACCCACAACCTTATTTTAGAAGATTCCAAGGTGGGACGCCTAGCTAATTTGTCCTTTTCCATAAGGATAAACGGTAACGTAACACTGCATTTACATAGTCTCTTTCACCACTGTTGTCAAACAGTTTCACCTCTTATGGGTAAATGTACAAAACACTTTAGGAGAATAATAAAATAAAGGATTTACAAGGTTGATGACACCTAAATCCTAACATTCTCCCACTTGACATCATACATTGTAAATTACACCCATAGAGATACAATTACATAGAATTAAGTACAGTGATCAAGGCCCATGGCCTTTCTGCACCAAGAGAACTTTTCCGTGGTGACTGGCTTCATAAGAGAATCTGCAACATTATCCAAAGTGTCAACTTTTTCAATCAAGACTTGTCCATTCTCAACCATTTCTCGCACAAATTGATACTGAACATCAACATGCTTAGTACGAGCATGATACATAGGATTTTTAGTCAAACATATGGCACTCTAACTATCACATCCGATCCTCACTATCCTGCAATCAAAACCAATACCATTACCAAGTCTTTGTAACCAAACTGCCTCCTTAGAGGCATGTGTAGCAGCCATATACTCTGCTTCAATGGTAGACAAATCAACTGTAGGTTGTCTTTTACTCATCCAACTCACTGCTCCTCCAAACAAAGTAAACACATAGCCACTAGTGGACCTTCGACTATCCAAGTCACCTGCCCAATTTGCATCAACAAAACCCTATATGTCCAATGACTTATCAACATTGTCAGTACCATGATAAACCAAATAGTAATCAGAAGTGCCTTGCAAATATCTGAATACCCTTTTGACAAAAGTCCAATGTTCTTTACCAGGGTTAGACATAAACCTACTTACAACTCCCATTGGTTGGGCTATATCTGGTCTAGTACAAACCATTGCATACATTAAACTACCGACAACACTAGCATAAGGAACTTTAGACATTTCATCAATATCATCATCCAATTTAGGACACATGTCTAAATTCAACTTTGTACCAATAGGAAATGGAATATTTACTGGTTTACAGTCCTACATATTAAACCTTTGCAAAATAGTGTTAACATACTTGCTCTGACTTAACCAAAGCTTTCTCTGAATCCGATCCCTAATGATTTCCATCCCAAGAATATATTTAGCAGCCCCTAAATCTTTCATATCAAATGTGCCAGAAAGTTGAGTTTTAAGTTCCCTAATCATTGCCTTATTGTTACCAATGAACAACATATCATCCGCATATAAGACAATAATCAACATCTAATCATCAATAACTTTAAAGTAAACACAGTGATCCTCATCACTTCTAACAAAACCCATATTTAATGCAAATGCATCAAACTTCTGGTACCACATCCTAGGTGACTGTTTCAAACCATATAGAGACCTTTTTAACCCGCAAACCAAGTGTTCTTTTCCTTTCACAACAAAACTGTCAAGCTGTTGCATATAAATTTCTTCCTCTAGATCCCCATGCAAGAAAGCAGTTTTAACATCCATTTGTTCTATTTCTAAATCATAAGCAGCAACAATGGATAAAATGAATCTAATAGAGGTTAACTTAGCAACAGGAGAGAATATTTCACCAAAATCAACTCCCTCTCTCTGGGAGTAGCCCTTGGCCACTAATCTGGCCTTGTACCATTCCAACTTTCCGTTTGCACCAAACTTCTTTTTATATATCCACTTACAACCAATGGCCTTTCTTCCTTTGGGCAAACTAACAAGATCCCAGGTGTCACAGTTTTTCAAAGACATCATCTCATCATGCATGGCTTGCATCCAAGACTCACATTCTTTTGAAGAGAGAGCCTCCCTGAATGATCTAGGTTCATCATCAGTACATAACAAAGAAAATTTACAACGAAAATCAAGTGGGCTATACGTATCAACTGGATTTCATTGTCTTGTTGATCTTCTCAAAGGTGGAGTAAGAAGTTCCTCCTCATGTTCATCCTCATTGTTTTCAACTTCTTCTGTTACAACGGATTCGTTAGAACTCTCTTCTTCTTCTCCATCTTCTTGTCCATCTCTCTGTTCTTCCACATGTGCATCTTCTTGCTTAGTTTCAAAATGCACTATCTTTGACTTTTCCTTTGGTTGCACATCTTCAGAGTTAGCTCTAAATTCCCTAAAAATAACATCTCTAGAAAATATCATCTTTCATGTTAGTGGATTCCAAAGTTTATAACCTTTAACATTTTCACCATAACCTACAAAGATGCATTTCTGAGACTTGGGATCCAATTTAGACCGCTTCTCTTGAGGCACATGAACAAAAGCCTCATAACCAAAGACCCTTAAATGTGAAACTAAAGGATTTTTACCCAACCACATTTCATAAGGAGTTTTATCAACAAGAGCTTTACAAGGAGATCTATTAATTAAATAACAAGTAGTACCAATAGCCTCTGCCCAAAAGCATTTGTCTAACTTAGCACTACTTAACATGCTCCTAGTTCTTTCCATTAATGTATGGTTCATTCTTTCAGCTACCCCATTTTGTTGGGGTGTGTAAGGTGTAGTCTTTTTCCTAACAATTCTTGCATGTTTGCAAAACTCATCAAATTCCTTAGAACAATATTCACCCAAATTGTCAGATCTCAATACTTTTATCTTATAATCTGTTTGCTTTTCAACCAATGCCTTAAATTCCTTAAATTTGGTGAAAACTTCAGATTTTGAATGCATAAAATAAATCCAAGTATATCTTGAGTAATCATCAATGAAGGAAACATAATAACGAGATCTACCCAAAGAATTTGTATCCGCTCGACCACACACATCCGAATGAATAAGTTCTAACAATCCATTAGCTTTATTAGTTCCTTTAGGAAATGATGACCTGTTTTGTTTACCAAACACACAATCCTCACAAAAATCATTTTTACCAATAGAATAATCATAAATACCATCTACTAGTTTCTTATCAAGTATGGTCCTAAGACCTTTTTCACCAATGTGACCCAATCTATGGTGCCACAACATGCATGCATTTTCAGCGCTAGTTACAAAAGAGGAGTTACAAAAAGTAGAGGCATGTAGCATAAATAAATTCCCTGTGAGAGATCCTTTAGCAACCACCAAACTTCCCCTTACCATCTTGCAACCAGACTTGTCAAATGTCACATGCATCCCAGAATCATTCAACTTGGAAACTGAAATTAAACTTTTTGTAAGTCCTGGAATATGTAAAACATCATCAAGGGTTTTAACTCTCCCATCACTGAAACACAACTTTACCTTTCCTTTACCAATAACCTTTTGTGAGCTATTATCACCCATGAAGACCTCTCCTCCATCATATTCTTTGTATGTAGAAAACCACTCCTTATGAGGAGTCATATGGAAGGAAGCACCTGAATCAATAAGCCAAGCATCATTACAAACTATGTTACCTGAAATATTCAAAGCATCAGAATCACCGTTATCAGAGGACTTTTCCATGGAGGAATCTACATTATTTTTCTTGTTTCTACATTCCTTCTTCACATGTCCCCATTTACCACAGTTCCAACACTTCACTCTACTCTTTCCAGGGGTCTTAGATCATCCTTTAGACTTATCCTTCTTCTTATCCCCTTTAGGCTCTTTCTCCTTGGGCCTACCTCACACATGCAAGGCATCTTGGGAGCCACCGCGCATGGTCTTTCTCCTCATCTCCTCTGAAAGAAGTATGGGAATAATAGTATCCAACTTAAGTTCTGCACCACCACTTGTTATAGCAATAACTAAATTTTCCCAAGATTTTGGCAAAGAGCAAATCAATAAAATGCATTTATCCTCATCTTCTATTTTAACATCAATAGATGCAAGCTGACTTATAATCAAATTAAAAACATTCAAATGTTCAACAATAGATTCACCATCCTTCATCTTTAATGGATACAAACATCTTTTGAGATACTTGTTAGACAAACTCTTAGTTTGGTAGATTTCACCTATCTTCCTCCAAACCTTGTATGCTGTGTCTTCTGAAGAGACATTCAGGATGACATAATCTGTGAGACACAACTGAATAGTCCCTCGATCCTTCTTGTTTAACTTATTCCAATCTTCATTTGACAAGGTTGAAGTAGATGGCTTCTTTTCAACTGAAACTGGTAACCACTGATCTCTTTCCTCAAGAAGGTCCTCCACTTTCAACTTCCACATCTCGTAACTAGTTCCATTGAACTTCTCAATATCTAGACGAGAGGTGGAGGCCATGGTATGCAATCTTTCACAAATCTGCAAAAACCCACAACACAAAAGCTCCCATTGCAGCAAAAAAACCTTCAACACTCTAAAAGGAAAGCGTCCCTTCCTTAACAGAACCGTTAGCTCTGATATCAAATGTTGAAAAACAAGGTGAAGAAAGATTGCAATATGAACTTAAATGTGTGAATACAAATATGAAATATGTAGATTAACCTTAGCCTTAGTGTGAAGAAAGAATGAGAGAGAGATAGAACAATATAACACATGCAACAAAAGATTTATGTGGAGAAACCTCGAAGGGAAAAAACTCCACCACCGAAAGAGAGGAAAGTATCTTAATGATAATCTTCAATATTACATGCAGCAATAGACTTCTCTTATCATTCCCCGTAAATCCAACAACACCCTATTACCTTGCAAAAATGAATTCTAATAACACTAGCTCAAGGCCCCAATTTATAGAGATTTGTGAGGATGAAAACCACCATGGTTTCACCAAACAATAGGCAGCAATACCACCTAGAAAAACCCACGCCTCCCTCCTTGAAATGGTCAAAAATACCAAAAATAGCCTCTTACAAATGCTCTTACTGCTGTCATAAGGCATCTTTTATGCATGGGCACCTGGGGTCTAAAAATAGCATATTCTGTCATAGCATCTTATGACAACTTGCATGCACGTCATAGATGCTCTTACAACACCCTATTTTGACCCACAACCTTATTTTAGAAGATTCCAAGGTGGGACGCCTAGCTAATTTGTCCTTTTCCATAAGGATAAACAGTAACGGTAACACTGCATTTACATAGTCTCTTTCACCACTGTTGGTCAAACAGTTTCACCTCTTATGGGTAAATGTACAAAAAACTTTAGGAGGATAATAAAATAAAGGATTTACAAGGTTGAGGACACCTAAATCCTAATATAGAGCAGCCTTTCCTCACACAGAAGTAGTACCAAATCAAAAAATAAGGTGGCATGACAAATTCACCAAGGACAAGAAATTCCAACCAAGAGATTGGGCCCTACTCTATGACTCAAGGTATCAGGATAATGCAGGAAAATTGTAGACAAGGTGGCTAGGACCATATGAGGTTGCTGAAGTATACCCCAATGGTGTTGTTCAACTCACTACTATTGACCCAGTTAGATTTAAGCTACTTGTCAATTGCCATCATGTCAAATTGTATCACAAGCCAACTTCCAAAGAGGAGTATTTTCAACAATTCACTCAACATGCAACACCCGAGCTTCTTGTAGCCGAGGGAAGTGGACCTAGTGTCCCTTCTTCTGGCTAATTAAGGTATGCACTTGTCATAATAAAGACTTCCACTCCTATGGGATTCCATTTCTTCACCCATCCACCAATCCACCCATCCATCTCCATCTTGCTCTGTCTTCCATCACATCATTTCATTCCACTTCACCCCATTCCACCTCATTTTCATTAAATTTCTCAAATTACTTCTTAAAAGGAAACCAATACTTTCTCCACAATCTTTGCAATGAATCTTCCACAAATCCAAGTATGTGTGCATTAATTGTTATATCTTAATTGTCTTTAGTGCATTCATTTAATTGTTGTGAATTAATATGGACGTTCACCATAGCATGTCATTATTCCCTACCCCTATAAAATAATCCTTACCACCTCACATGTGAGGACACATGCTGAAATTTTGGTTGGCGGGGCGCAAGATGTGAGTAAAATTCCCACGTGTCATTTCATGCTAGTCTATGTCAACAAATTTTAAATCGAGCCAATTTGAATTCAGAGTGAGATGACGGCTTGTATGTGTGAAGTGACACCAACTGCCACCACCATTTTTCTTCATCATAACCTTCCTTTATTACTCCTTTACTACCATTATTGATCCTATCATAATCTTAATTCGCCAAAAGATAAAATAGAAAGCAATAAAAAGGAAAAATTCAGACGACATTGGCATTGGAAATTTGGCAGTGTTGCAAGAAGGAAAAATTTACAAAGTGATTGTTGATTGCAAACAATGGGAGGTGGGTTAATCAGGAATGAACCCATGATTCATGATATATTACTATAGGATGCATCTTCACAAGCTGAATTCAGAAATTGCAGCTGGTTAGACTACTTCCTAAAGTTGGATGGTTTTAATGAAGACATTGCATTAGAATTTTCCCAAACATTGTTTGAGGGAAAAGCTACAGTAAAAGGGCTAGAAGTATTGGCTACTGAAGAAATAATTGCAGAGGTTACAAGGTTGCCTACCAATGGTAAGATTTACCCTACTTCTAGAGATGCTAGGTCAACTAGGGCCAAATTTATAAAACCTGGTGACCCTCCTGTTGATGTCCCTCTTGGCACAACAACATGCAAATAGAATATTGCTACTTTGCTTCTCCTGAAAGAGAAAGACAACACATGGATATCTTAGCTCCCAAGGTCATTGTAGTTGGTTCTCAACTGTGTTGATGTTACTCAGTGGTCAATGCAATAGTAATATTCAAGGGGCCTGGTGTTGAGCTTCTGGATTGTTCTAAGATCAAGCATGAAATAAAACCTAATTTAACTAGGGTTTTTAAAGAAACAAAAAAATATAGATTTGGGTTTTGGGACAGAAAAGAACAATAATTCATCCAATTTTAACTAGATTTGTTAGCTTCAAGGAATTTGTTAACTAAAACTGCAAAACAAAGTAAACTTGTGATTGACACATAGCCTCTTTCATTCACAGTGCTAATTCAAATAATAGATTTTAAGTTACCATTTAAATAAAACACAAAATAATGTTTCACTCCTTGAAAACTTCACAAATCAAATGATCAACTTAAGAAAAATATCATTTAGGAACACAATATGAAGTAGATTAAACTCTAATTGCTTCTACTATTAATGAATGAGATAAGCAATATTTACAAGGTTGGCACAATCACCAATGTACAAAGAACCTACGATTCCAGATTGTTTCCAACTACACTAAGAAAACTTGGAAAATACATTACAACCAATACTGAACTTTACTACTAGACAAGATGACAAAAGAAGCTCTCATTACTCAGAATCAAGATGCAAATCTATCTCCTGTTGCTAACTGACTAACTCCTAGATTTTAGTTCTAATCCTCACTATCTCTTAAAATTTCTAACCTTTACAAAAAAGGAAATAATACCATATATACAAAATGTACCAAAAGAATGTGTTGTCCCCCTACATGAGGGTTTACAAAATATCTGCTTCTAGGAGAGTCATCTCTTAGATCCTTCTAAGAAGAGTTAATGTTGTATTCCATGAGAAGCCTTGCTGTTCAGGTTGGTGATGGCTTTTGCTCAAGAGAAACCTTTAGATCTTTTTGCAGCTACGTCATTTACTCTTTTTCTTCGTGTCCACCTTAAACTCTACTTTGGTCACCTTGAATGCTCTAGGGCACTTTACCATTAATACTGATCAACCTATGTTGGTGGCTACTATAGTTGTCCCTGTGAGTCATAGATCCTTCCTTCGACTTCCTCCATGTTCCAGACTTCTATTGTAGGTTGACAATCTTTTGGAACATCATCGGGCCTCCTTGTAGATTTGAACATTACACCCGAGTTGATCCATCATCATCTGTTCTCTGAAGGAATCCATCTTGCTTGCATTTTGTTAGTCCTTTCCATAGGGGTGGTCAATCGGTCAATGGCCCATCTTTGCTCCTTTTGATTGGATGATTACATACCATGCAAGATTCCTGAGTAGTCAAGAGCAGTATTCCTTAAATCACATGTTGGTGAGACACTCATCATGTCTCCCCAATGTGATTATTGCTTTTATCAACCATCGGCATGACACTAGATAGTCAGCAAGATGTTTTGGCGAGTTGAAGAAGTCATATCGAGCTCACAAAACCTATCGGCAAGACTACATGTTCTCAACAAGACCACATGGTGAATCCTTTTTCATCCCTCGGTGAGCACATTCTTATGTTAGGGAGACCTCATCACTTCAGGAAACCTTACCCTGAACTCCTCTTCCCCTACCAAGTTCCTCCTTGTTATCAGCAAGATCTCTCAATGTCAGCTAGAGGCTATGGTGAGTTCCCCTTGTAGCATCTCCTGTCATTGAGACACCATTGGGTTAGCAAGACATCTTACTGAACCCATTCCATCTGCTCAGAGTCACTTCAAGTTCCTTTTATTTCCCCCATCTCAGGTCCCTTTGCTTCGGTGTGACTTTCTGCCTTCGCTAAGACCTTTTGGTGAAGGTATGATCCTTAGACGAGCTCAATGTCCTTCAGTGGGACCTCCCTTCATGTCGGCATGACCCTTGCTTGTCGCCATGACCTCATAGCAAAGCCCTTTATTTATTTGGAGTCTCCCTGATTTCCTCCTGTTGACCTTCTTGTGCCAGCTTCTTTTTGTTTCAGCTTGACTTTTTCTCTTTGGCAAGACACCATACCGAAAGCGGAATCCTTCAGTGAAAGCCCCCAACTGTCAGGGAGACATCTCCCTGATTCAAATCCATCTCGCCAATCTCAAATTTCATATTGGTGAGACCCTCGAGCTTCGGCTAGACCTCTTGTCGATCTTTCCTTTTTCTCCCCGCTTGCTTGATTCCATCACAAGACCTTCCCAGGTCGCTGAGACTTCTTAGCGAGCTCAAATTGCTATGCCAATCCCGCTTACTCTTCGATGGGATTCTTCATGTCACTGAGACTTCCCTCGGTCAGTGACACTTTACACTGACTGAGGCCTTCTTTCGTCAAACTCTGTTGTCACCAAGACCTTTTCTTGTGGTCATACTGATATGCCCCCCTTTTGTGCCCTGTCAGCGTGACCAAATGTATTCGATGAGATCTCCCTCCAAAGAAAAAATCTTTCGCCGAAGGGTACACCTTTTATCGGCGGTCAATAAGACATAAGGATCTCCCTGAGACCCTTCGCCGAAGGAAAAATCCTATGCTGATGGGAAGCTCCTAGTCGTCGTGACCTTGATTGATGTCTTGCCACTAGTTGACTGCACATGAATTTCGCTCGCCATGACATCTATGCAGTCTGGCTGACTTTTTCCTTAACTGATTTTTAGGACCAACTGGATTGAGGCATGCCTTCCACCTAAGATTCCCTAGCAAATATCATCATGCATAGGATTTAATCCTACAAGAGAAAGGTTTGCATTAGTCCCCAAAGCATATAAAATATATTATAATAAACTATTCACCATGCTTATGATTATTTCATTCAATTTTCAGCAAGAAGAAAACCAACTCAAGCTAAGACAGAACCAAAATTAAATCAGATAGATCAAAAGTCAAAATTAGGAGGAAAAAAAAGAATTCCAAAGATCAAAATAGACAACTAAAAGGGAAAGAAGACAACAACAAAAAAAAAGGGGGGGGGACCTATTTTGTTCCAGAAAAAAATGGGGTGGTTATGCAAGGTATAACAAATGGCGACTCGGCTGGGAAAATGGTTTAATCATTTTCAAGAAGCTAAAGGATTCAGCTACCCAGAACTCCTGGTTCATGAATATCACAACTCCAGTTGGGTCAATTTCAACAAGCAAGGTTGAGCTAGAATCTCAAATGTAAATCAACACTAGCTACCCCTGAATCTATATGTGTGCTTGATAGTGCATCATCCTTCCATAAAGTTTTCTTCATCTTTGAGACAACCATGCATAAGATTTGAGCTACATAGGTTGATTCCCTTTGGCTATTGTGCAATGATATCTCGGGCATTGCTCTACTGCCAGTTAGGCATCCATAGCCCTGACAGAGATACCTCTAGTTTGCTTCCAGCATTTCTCTAATGCCAACCAGGCATCCATAGCCCTGGTAGAGATACTGGAATCACCCATTCATATTGGATTCTTTTCTCTTAAGATAATTATTTTCTTTTCTCTTTCTCTTTTTTGTTTTCTCATAGAGTTTCAGATATTTCATTTAGTTCTTTTTCAATATGTCAGATGTTTAATACCTGATCTGGGTTGAAAACTACCATGGACTTCATAACAGCACTTGGGAGATCAGATTTTTCACTCAAATCTTACACATTATCACCCTAGGACAAATATACCAATACAAAGGAAATGACCTTAATGATCTGTTGCAAATTCAGAGGAGCTAACAAAAGTTATTTACTTGGCACCTTATTTGTACGACCATCCACAACCTTTATTGACAATGGACATGAAACAAAGAGCTTAGGAGAAAATCATCCAATCAGAAAGCCTAAAACTACCTAAACCCATTTTTTTCTTTTCTTGTGACCATAGCATACTTTAGATAACAACCCATAGTTTCAAATGGGAAGGACATATCAACCCCAAAGATAAAAAACAAAAAACAAAAACCACAGAACTAGGGAAACAAAAAGACAAAAAGGAAAGACAAACAAACAACCAGGAAACTACTTACAAAAAAAGAGCGAATTATGTACACCAAGAGCAACAGATTACTTACATGTAGAACATAAATTAACAAGCCTCATGACTGAAAATAATGCTTAAGGAACTACCCATTGACAGGCAATGGAATAGGCTTTCCAGTCAAGCTACTCAGTTTGAAAGCATTTTCCCCTAAGATCTCAGCAATCTAATAAGGACCTAGCCAAAGTTTGTCAAATTTTTGGTGGCTACCCTTCTTTTCACTAGCCTTATCCCACAGCAATACTAAGTTAGATATCCTAAAACCCTTGATTCTATCTCTTTTGTCAAACCAACGTTTGACAACGGCCTGGTGCTTAAAGAATTGTTGCAAGGTGGCATCTCTCTCTTCCTCTAATTTCAATAGAGTAGCTAGTCTGACTTCTATCTTATGTTCAATAGAGTATAATTTATGCATGAACTCAAGGATAGGTACTTGCAGATGGATAGGAAAGACAGGCTCTAGGCCATATACTAGCTTGAATGGTGAGGTGTTTAAAGCAACCTTAATCCTAATCCTATCTGCCCATAATGTGAATCTCAACTGGGTATACTAGTCTCTAGGGTTATGCTCTAACAGTTTCTTAATTACCCCTAAGAGATTCTTATTGGTTGACTCTACAACTCCATTTCCTTGTGGGTAATAATTTGAAGAATATTTCAAAACAATTTTGTGATCATATGCTCAGAAAATAAACTCAATAGAAGAAAAGGCAGAGCCATTGTCAAATATCAGTGTGAAAGGTACCCCAAACCTTGTAGTGATGCACCTGGTGAGGAACTTGATCACTACCTCT
>VDFB02011720.1:0-10229 GCA_007258455.2 Sequoia sempervirens
TTACTCCCCCAAAATTTATGCATCAAAAATCTAACCATCTGCTTTAAATGTTTTCTGTGAAAGAAGCAGAAATCTAACACAGAATATGAAAAGTAAAAACTTATTCCAGCATGGATTGAGAGAAGACTCCCAATCGAATTCTGAACTGTTCAAACAATTCTCTAGGAAGAGCTTTGGTAAAAATATCAGCAACTTGTAATTTAGAAGGTACATGAATAAGAATGACCTCATTTGATGACACATGTTCGCGAATAAACTGCAACTTGATGGCAACATGCTTAGTTCTAGAATGCATAACAGGATTTTTAGAAATCTGAATAGCACTGGTATTGTCACAAAGGATTTTCAGAGGTTTTTGAACATGAATACCCAAATCTGAAAGCTGATAAGACATCCAAATTAACTGAGTACAACATGCTGTTGCAGCAATAATTTCAGACTCAGCAGTAGAAATAGTGACACATTCTTGTTTTTTACTGTGCCAAGCAACTAACCGATCACCTAAGAAAAATGCAGCACCACTAGTACTTCGTTGATCATCTTTACATCCACCCCAATCAGCATCTGTATAACCAATGAGAGCAAAATCATCATTTTTTGGATACCACAAACCATAATCCAAAGTACCTTGTAAATATTTAAAGATACGGTGAACAGCATTGAGATGAGATTGACGAGGAGCTGCTTGATATCTAGCAACTTGACATACAGAGTGCATTATATCTGGTCTAGAAGCAGTAAGATATAAAAGACTTCCTATCATAGATCGATACTCTCTTTGATCAACAAGAGGAGATTCATCAATTTTCACCAACTTACATCCAGTTTCCATTGGTGTACCAACTGGATTACAAGTATCCATTTGAAACCTTTTAAGCATTTCCTTAGCATATTTCAATTGAGAGATAAACAAACCATGTTCAAGCTGAGAGACTTGAATTCCCAAGAAAAATGTCAAAGGTCCTAACATAGACATCTCAAATTCAGACTCCATGATTCCTGAAAAAGTTTGTGCTAAATGATCATTAGTAGAACCAAAAATAATATCATCAACATATATTTCAACAGCCAATAAATTTTCATTGTCCATTTTTGTATACAAAGTGCTGTCCACATTTCCTTTAATGAATCCATTTGCAATTAGATGTTTATCTAATCTGGAATACCAAGCTCGAGGAGCTTGTTTTAAACCATATAAGGCCTTTTTGAGACGAAGAACATAATCAGGCTTGTCAGAAGATTTGAAACCTTCTGGCTGTTCCATATAAACTTCCTCCTCAAGATATCCATTTAGGAAAGCAGTTTTGACATCCATTTGGTAAACAGTGAAATTTTTATGAGTGGCATATGCAAGAAAGATTCTGATTGACTCCAACCTTGCAACTGGTGCAAAGGTTTCACCAAAATCAACTCCTTCTTGTTGTGCATATCCTTTGCAAACAAATCTGGCTTTATTTCTGATCACTACACCTTCCTCATTTAGTTTATTGCGGAATATCCATTTTCCACCAATAACATTTTTACCATCAGGTCTGGGAACAAGTTCCCAAGTCTTGTTTTTCTCTATCTGATTTATTTCATCTAGCATAGCATTTTGCCAACTAGGATTTGATAGAGCTTCTGTTACATTCTTTGGTTCAAAATCTGCTATCAAACAAAATTGTTCAGCAATATTTACTTGTTCTCCTATTTTGGCTTTTCTTCTAGTTAAAATTCCTTTATCAATATCACCAATAACTTGAGACTCAGGATGTCTCTTAGCTATTATTCTAGAAGATGTTTTTATCTTTGATCCATCACTAGTGATTTTAGAATTGGAACAATTTTCTGATTCTATTGCAAGTTCATCTTCATCATCAGTTTCAACTTTATCTTGTTCACAATTTCCATTATAAAAACTTTCTGATTCTTGAAAAGATAAACTTTCATATTCTTCTTTGTCATTACAGCATACAGATGTTTCATCAAACATAACATTTATAGCTTCTACAATTTTGTTCAGCCTTTTATTATAGCATTTATATGCTTTGCTATGTGTAGAGTACCCAAGAAAAATCCCTTCATCAGATCTTGAGTTAAAGTTTTCTAGAGAATCATCATTCTTTCTGATAAAACATTTGCAACCAAATATTTTAAAGTTCTTAACATTTGCTGTTTTCCCATACCATAATTCATATGGTGTATAAGCTGTCCTAATTCTGATTTGAGCTCTATTTAAAATATAGACAGCTGTATGAACAGCTTCTTTCCAGAACTTGTCAGGCAGCTTTGCTTCATTTAACATGGTCCTGGCCATTTCCTTGACAGTTCTATTTTTTCTCTCTACAACTCCATTTTGTTGTGGTGTCCTAGCAGTAGAGTATTGTCTTTTTATACCTCGTTTTTCACAATACTCAATAAATTCTTGAGAAGTAAACTCTCCTCCTCTATCTGATCTTAAGCATTTCAGTTTTAAATCAGTTTCTCTTTCCACCATCTTCCTGAAAATTTTGAAACGTTCAAAGGCTTCTGATTTATGTTTCAAAAATGTTACCCAAACCATTCTTGAATAATCATCTATAAACAGCATGAAATATCTCTCATCATTTAAAGAGGCTGTTTTGGTTGGACCACATAAATCAGTATGTACTAATTCAAGTGGTCTATTTGACAGATATTCTTTTGTTTTAAAAGAAACTCTTGTTTGCTTACCTTTTATACATTCTTCACAAACAGATGCAGGTTTAGTTATTTGTGGTAGTCCCCTGACCTTTTTGTTCTTGCTGATTCTAGCAAGATTATCAAAGTTCAAATGTCCCAGTCTTTTGTGCCATAGCCAATTTTCTTCCACTTGACTCATAAAACAGGTATTGACCAATGATGTTTCTTGAATAGTTGAATCTATCAGATTATACAGATTACCATTTGTTCTTAACCCACTGGCAATGACTCTATCTTTCCCATTTTTAATATGACATTCTTTTGCATTGAAAGAGATAGAATATCCATTATCACATATCTGACTGACACTTAAAAGGTTATGTTTCAACCCTTCAACAAAGTACACATCATGTATTGGTGTATCATTATTTAAGATTATTGAGCCTTTTCCTGTTATATAAGCTCCTGAGTTATCACCAAAACGTACAAAACCTCCATCAAAGCTTTCTAAGGTTTTGAATTTGTTCTTACATCCAGTCATATGATGAGAACAGCCACTATCCAACACCCATGTTGCAGATTTTTGAGCAAATAAGACTGTTTCAACAATTAAGGACTTTTCATTTGTCTTTACTTGTTTCCATATCTGTTTAGGTCTCATATTTAATTTACACTGATTTGCATAGTGACCATAGTAAAAACATTTGAAGCACCTAATAACTTTTCTTTTGCCTTGACTAGTGCTATTTTTACAAAAGATTGCTTTGTGCCCAAAAATATTACAGTTGAAACAATATCCATTGAAAAACAACTTTGTTTTCTGATTAGTAGATTCTTCAGAAGAACATTGCAAGACATTCAGTTTTTTATCCTTTTCTTCAAGTAAGAATTTTTGACTTTCTATAATTGAATTTGCTTTTATTAATTCATCTTGAAGTTTTTGATTTTCAGTCTCATGATTTGCAATTGATTTTTTTAACCTTTTAATTTCTTGCAGGGATTTTAGAAGTTCTTCTTCAAGATCAACTTCTATTTCTAAATCAGATGAGGATTCAGGCTCATTTGATTCAAATTTAGGAGTATGTACTATTTCAGCCATAAACAATTTTTCCCCTTCTTCATCTGCATCACTGGATTCTTCATTTGGATCCTCTTTTGAAAAAAGACTTTTCTTTTTGAAATCCTTAAACCTTTTATTCTGATTCCAAGGCTTCTTTCTAGAAAACTTCTCAGATTTCTCATCACAATCATTAAGTTCAATATTTGGACATCTAGCAGCAAAATGTCCTAATTGACCACAACTAAAGCATTTGCTTTTATATTTCTTTGCCATTCTTTTAACCAATAATGCTTCTAAAGCATCAGTTAGATCTGAATCACTCTCATCATTCATTTCAACCTTAAAGGCTGATTCTTTTGATGAAGAACTAGCTTGATTGCTAATTCTCATTTCATAAGCAGTTAGAGTTCCTTGAAGTTGATGTAAGGTCATTTTTGAAAAACTTTTCTTTTCTTCTAATGTAGAAATTTTTGTTTCAAATTTAGGTAGGACTGATCTAATAACCTTTGAAACAACATCATGTTCTTCTATGTCTTCACCTAGACCCTTCCTGGCATTCACAACTTCCTCAATTCTTAAGAAATATGCAGCAATGGTTTCATCCTCACTCATTTTCAGATTGTCAAACTGAGTTTTAAGAGTAATCAGTTTAGATTCTTTAACCTTGTCATCTCCTTGATAGATAGTTTCAAGTTTTACCCATATATCATTTGCAGATTTACAATAAATGACTTTGGCAAAGACATCTCTAGTAAGACCACAAAGAAGAGCATATCTAGCCTTCTTATCTAATTCAAATTTTAGTTTCTCATCAGCATCAGTAGGAACTGACGCTGGAACAGTGTATTTTGTTGTTACTACATCCCACATCCTTACATCTAGAGAATGTATAAATGCTTCCATTTTAACTTTCCAGAAAACATAATCATTTCCATCAAATAAAGGTGCCCTATTAAGGAAAGCTCCTTCAGAATGTGCCATAACTTCCAATAACCAGAGATCAATTCCTAAAGGGAATCCTACGCTCTGATACCACTTGTTGGAAGTGTCAAGGTTCTGAGAGGGGGGGGTGAATCAGAACCTTACTGATTTATTCGAAAATTCCTTACAAAATTTGCAATAAGAAACATATAACAGAATATTTACAATTTGTGCAGGAGAAGTATAAGCATTCATCATGAGCATAAAGAAATGAAACTCACAACCATGAAGAAACACCAAATTTGTGTCGAGTGGAAAACCCTCCAAAATCTCATGATTTTGTCATAGGGAGAAAAAACCACTCCATGAACCTGTATCTTCTATTCATTCCAACCTTTTACAATCGGCAGTCACTACTGCTCAGAAATTTAACACAACTCATATACATATACAAATGTGCATATATCACTCGTACATTACACAAAACTTTTTGCACCACTTATCCTCAGATACATATATATATATATATGTTTTTACACACACACATACATGCATCTAAAGATTACAAGTATATATATGAACTTCGAAACAGAACAGTTGCATATTTCTAACTGAACCAGTTGGAATCTGTTCAACAAACATTCTCTTAAAAAAGCTTCAAAAATAGTTTCAGATTACGAATCTGTTTTAGATAAAACTGATAATCATTAAGCTTCAGATTACGAATCTGTTTTAGACAAAAACTGATAATCATTAAGCTTCGTTTGAGAGATATTCGAAGACAGTTTCCATAACTGCATTATGCTTTGTAACTGACTGAAAACGTTTACATATTTCCTTTAGAAAAACTGTATATAATACCCTGGGTTTAAAACCCCAAAAAAAAATTATTCAAACTTCTAAAAACTGCATAACCATGTTCCGGGTTTGAGACCCTTTTTAGAAGTGAACAAGAATATAAAACCTTCATACCTGTTATGCCCAAGATTCTGCCCAAAGAACCTCATACCTGAAACACAAGACTCTGTTCGGCCTTAATACCTGAAACACAAGACTCTGTCCGGTCTTAGGAAGTTTCTTCCTTCTTTCATACGCCTCAGATCCTCAAACATGAGCAAAAACGAACATATAAGCAAACTTTTAATCTTTCTGAGAAAGATAAGTGTATAAACCGGAATCTTCATTTGAAATAAAAAACAAACAATGAACCTGCATGAATCCATCAATCAACTTCCCTGTTTCGCACCAAAAATGTCTTGATCCAACCGATTACTTCCTGTTTGTTTTGCAGAATGAATTCAACTTTCATAAACAAAACGCAACAAAAACCGTTTGCTCAGAATAAACGATACCCACAACCTTAATCAAATTTAACCAAAATTTGGAGTCCGCCATGCAAAGTCAATACTTGGCGAGAAAGGACTGACAATAATCAATACTTCGTTCAGACTTGTCAGTTTACGGTGGTCTCAATTAAAACTGCCGACAATATCATTAAACCCTTTTCAATTTTTTCGCTTTAAATAGATGCCATCATATATTCCATGCTACGTCCAAAATGCCATCATACTTTCCATGCCACATCAAAAATTGCCACATGTAACATTTTGCCAACAAAACAAATCTGCCACGTATTTGCCGGATGACAGATAAGTTAACACTTCACCCACTCACCTAGAGGTGTTGCACCTCGACATAAACTATAACTGAAGCCCAACCTATACACCCTACGTTGAGTCCCCTTGATTTAATGGGAGTCCATCTACTGTACTAGTACATTTTGACACAAGATTTGCTCGATCCACCATTGTATGGGAGCCATGCAGTGTCTACGCCTATTGCATGTAGTAGCAGTTTGGTCAACATAATTAACGTCTCTACAAGACTGCGGCCACAGCTAAGTCCACTGCCATCACTATGTTTTATAATCATTGTCCGGGAAATATACATTAATTGTTTTAAATACTGAAACATAATATGCAACATCAGGTTATTTTTTCTCTTATGCTTTTAATTACTCTGTCATTATCATTCCTGATCACAGGGCTCCATCGATATTCCAAGTGCAATTGGAAAAAGATTGTTGCTAGCGGGATGGCATAAGCTACGATGAAAGCACAAGCCATGAAGTCACATTTATAGGATGATGGAATTAGATGAATCATCAAATCTGATAGCCTGTGCAAATTTTTGCTTCTTCAGTCTCTCATGTACAGAAAATTGGCACATCAGGTGCTCTACCTTCATGCTTAAAAGGCCCTTTAATTTCTCCAGTAGCTAGAAGTTATGGATAGTGGATTGGAGGGGGAAAGGTCTCTTTGATGTTGTTACTACTAGAGCATTGAATTTGTTTATTATTATCTACCTTTGCTTGGCTTAAACTGAGGATCAACACTCCCTATAATCATCTAGTGAAAATGAGAATTTCTTGTTTTTTTCCAGATGTCTGCACTATATCAGAGTTGAGTCTTGATTATCATCCAAATCTCTATATTTAATTAATTATTGGAACACTGCCTTTATATCCTTTCATTTATAAAATAGCAATCATTTTGAAGTTGCATGCAAGGGAGCAACGGCTTGAACTGTATATGTGCATCTGTTTGTATTTTACCATACCTGTTCTTTTTATTTATTTATTTTCAAATACGTTGCAACTTCTGAGTATTGATATTTCACCAAATAAAATTTATGAAAAGGAAACCCACCACTATTATTTCATCATAAAAAGTGTTAGGATATTTCTTTATTTGCAGAGCAATGACTGAGCAATTACACACTACTGTTGGAAACCATATATATATGTGTGTGTGTGTTCTTGTTAAATTTTATTTGTATTTAACAGATTGCCAAATGGATTTCTTGAGAAGCGAAGTATAGTTTTACACATAAATAGATGCATTCATAATGATATGTAAATTCTTACAAGCAGGTTCAATCCCATTTGAATGTAAGGAAATACCCATAAATTTGTTTAAATTTCTTTCGATTATTTCAACAAGATTTGGAAGAAAACTCTTTGTTACAACTTTGAATTACCCTTCAACCAACATAGTTGTTTCATCTCATACCCATTATATTTTCATACTAAGGAAATCTACTATTCGGTAAATGACAATCTCTTTCTCTCCCATTACAGCTTAAATGAATATCCACTATCATGAGGTGCATTTAAAACCCACACTTAAATTTACAATGTACAAATAAATTCTCCAAAATGACTTCGAGTACTCATCCCATATCAAGGAGTTGCATCTATGTCTACATGACTTTTCCTTCAAAAATGCTAAAATAAAATAAAAATGAACAACTCTTGTTAGAAACACTTTATTTAACCCAAAATCATGAAGTATTTACCATTCCACATTATAAATACACTCAGAAATGAATGAATAACAAACTAATAAACAAGGGCTTGCTCTCCACCTTACCGTAATGGCGTCATGGAGCCTCATGGGCTCTAGCCATTCCCCCGAGCAAGGAATTATTTTAGCCCCACAATGATCAATGAGGTTTTTTCTCATTTTTACAAAGAGATAAAACTAACATGGCACAATTTACATGCATCTAAGTTCTCTACTTGCCATTTTCAAACATGATCCATACAATAGGTCACCCCCTTACAACCAAGAAATAAGGGCGAATGGAAAAGGAATAACTTATCTTTTCTTTTAGATAAAGGGAGTGAAATCTTGTATCCATCCTTCCTCTCCAAACCAAGCCATCTTCATCACTATCTCCCAAAGAGATGGACTCCTCTCCTTTTCTCATTCTTTCTACCATCTTCACTCAAGTTCTCCAAGATGAGAAATGGGTAACACCCTACTCATTCTTCCTCTCCAAATATATAGGCAACCTTTTGAATGGGGAGGTGTGGAGTGTACCTCCCTTCTTCAATGAGAGTCTTTTCTCATTAAAGAGGCAACATGCACTTGGACAACCCAAAATCTTTTCACCCCCTCATCCTCTCTTCAAAATTCGTCACTCTTCATTATGAGGACTTTTCGGAGTCAAATCATGTCCTTGGACCCTATTGCATGCCCACTTGACCCATACCATTATGGTATAGACCCTAGGGGGTTTATTTTTGTATCCCAACCAAGGAAATTTATCAACAACCCTCTTTAAAGACCCACTTAAAGATCCATCCGAGTTTCACACTTGGGGTAAGGGTTCCCAACCCCTAACCCACATAATTAAATATTCTCACAAACCAAAATAAATTATGCCTTTCATATCAACCTTCACCTCTTAATCTATCAACATATTAACTTTATATCCTCAAGGAGATGTCTTTTGATTTGTTCTCGATGGTCCTCCCTTCTCATGCTAACACCATTACCTTCTTGCACATTACCAACACGATCATAAGTAACATTGTATATCACATTAATCTATTAGCTGAATATTCTAAACTTTAACCATATAATAATCCATTTAAATTTCAATCTACATTCCATAGTATACTAGTGTATTCCACCTTCATGGTAGTGACAATAAAACATAATGTCAAAATGAAATTACAAGGATTTTTCCAAAAGATCGCCTTATTTATCATCCATAATATATCTAATCATCAGTTTAAGAAAATCATATCCCAAATTAGGTTTGGCATTAATCACATGTGAAAAAGGGTCTTACACTTACGGAGTCCTTACCCAAGCCTTGGGGTGAGATGCATGTCTAAATTATGAGGTATGTTTCATTGAAGGGGAGATATAAGTGTGTATTCATATTATTTTACCATTTTAAATAATTTTTCATTAAGGATTCTAATAGACAAGATGGGTGGTAGGGAAAATGATATTTATATTCATCTTATCATCTAAAATTGGTTTTTATAGAAAAAATACTTAAGATGTCCTCACTACATCAACATGTGTGGCAATATTGTCTAAATAAATTCAATGGATAACTTTGAAATGGTGCAATGGGATATTGTGGAAGATTTATGTAAGCTTAAAGAAGACAAGTGGAAGTAAGAAGAGAGAATCAAATTCCTAGAAAAGAAATCATAATCAATCAAGGAAAACATGAAGATAGTGGAAAATGTGGAAAATGTGAGTAAAATGACAATTCAAAACTATACCAAAATCATTAATATGGTTCAAGTAAGTTTAAGGAAAGAATAATGTATGTGCAAAAAGAGCCTAGTTCAAGAACCCATAGTCAAAAGAATACTAAGGTGGTTTAGATTAGAAAGGTGGAAGATGAATTCATGTTTGATTTCCTACATTTTTTGATGGATGAATGGGAGGTGGTTTAATATCTCAACTCTTTTCCTTCTTCCCCTTAGTTTTTCTATGTCTTGTTATCTTGGGTTGCTATAGTTGCATGGCTTAGGTATGCTCTATTGTTTTAGTATGATTTGATGGGCTTCCTCTTTATTTTATGCCTTCTTCCATATGTTTTTTTATGTCCATTTGATTGTTGTTTTGGGTAGTTACAATATTTTTTTATCTTCTTGTAGCTTTCATGCATCAATGGTGTAGCTCTTTTCTAGTATCTATTTGGATCCTCTTTTGGTAGTTTCTCTTGGTGTTTATAGATGCAAGAGCATCTTAGGTTGTAAGAGCAATCAACATAAAAAAAAGAGAGTATTTTATTT